>JAODLL010066645.1:3009-17245 GCA_026546735.1 Forbesichthys agassizii
TAAAATAAAATAATTTTTTTTTTTTAAATTTACCCCCTTTTAAATTTTTTTTTTTTTTTTCCCCCCCCCCCCCCCCCCCCCTTAATAATAAAGAATTCAATTTATTGATGATATAACTATGCTAGCTATGATAGAAACCCAGCACATTTAATAATGGGTACATCTCACAGACATATATATATGAGTTAGGATTGACTCTTTTGGAAATACTTATGAACTAGTACCTTCGTCCTGATGACTACTGAGGTAATAATTCAAAAAGAATGTGGTTACTTACTGGAGTTTGACTTATTCGGTTACTGAATAAAGCTCTGCTACTGTCAATATTTCAATATATAAAAAATTATATTGAACTACATTCATTGAAGGTTTTGGACCTCCTATTGTCATTAGATGGGTTAATTAATAATTTTCTTTCCCTTCTCAGGTGCTGAATACTGTGGTGAACGTGAAGATTGGATGTAATACTTTTCTTTTTTTCTTCCCCACCATCTCCATTTTTGTGAGTTAGACATTTTAGAGCAATTTTTGATATTTTCACATGACACACTTGTGAGTTTCTAGAGATTTGTGCGCTTCCAGATGGAATGAGTAATGCCATCATTACATGGACAATATCATTCAAACATGGAACATTTTAAGTCATTGGAAAGTGTCATCTCTAAGCAGTCTTCCGGAGAAACAAGTACTTTCATCTGCACTGAGTGTGGCGATGGATTTAGCCAGTACTCGAGTTTGTTGGCTCATATGGTTCTTCATGGGCCTGTTGAGTCTTTTCCTTTAGATGGCTCGTCCAATGGATTTGATGTCCCTCGGGAATATGTTTTACATGAAAATGGTACATTGACCATTATGAATGGTATTGAACAACCACTTATCAAGCCACTATCTCCAGTTTCCCCACCATCACATTTCCTCTCCCCTATCAAGTCAGTGCTACCAGCTCTTCCCACACATTCCCCTTCTCATAAGGATGTTTCTAAGGCAGAACCAATTGTGGCTCACCTTAGCTTGGACAAACCTTCTCAGGAATATTACCATTGTGAAATATGTAGAAGAAGATTTAACAGCCAGCGGAGTTTACGTCGTCACCAGCAGTATGGAAATGTAGAACAAGGTTACAAGTGTACATTGTGCTGCAATATCTTCAAAGGTAGAATGGAAATGATGAAACACTTAAAGGTGCATGCACATGAACAATTTCACTGCTGTGCTGATTGTGGTAAACGGTTCCTGAAAGTAAATGCATTGAATGCCCATTCCAAAGAGTATCACTTGCTCAGCAAGTCTACGCCAATGGGAAAATCTGAGGATTACCAACAGAAAAGGGTTGAGAAAACATACCCTTGTAAGAAGTGTGGGTTAATATTTTTCTGGTTTTCAGATTTTCAGATCCACTCATTTCACCATTGCTTAGGAAAAGAACTTGATCTTCCTTTGCCTTCAAATGTTCCTGTGAACTCTAACCATTTAGAAGAATCAATGTATGAAAAACATCTAAACAATGGAACATCTATTGATCTAAAACCTTTGGATGGTATATTTGTAAATGTTAATAATTATCAAAATGATGTTAAATCGTTCACACCATACAGATGTGGCCTATGTGGGGATTGTTTTCCAAACTTAACAGACCTAAAGGAACATCATTTGACTCATCAAACACAGGAAGAAATTGACCAGTTAAATGATGAACAAAGAATAGTTTCAAGAAATATAAAACTTGGACCTAAAGGCAGACGTAGAAGGAAGATTAAACCTGGCTCAAAACAGTATCCTTGCAAACAATGCCAGCGTGTATTCAATCATTCTAGTAGTTTATCTCGACACATGAGGTTCCATAAGGGGACTATGCACATTTGTGCATTATGTGGTAAACATTTTTCACAGCGTTATGAGGTTAGAAGACATCAGGCCATGTATCACAAATCGGAGTTAGAAAAGAAATCCAGGCGGAAAAGGATTACTTTAAACGAAGGCAAAACTGTAGAAGAGCAGCATCATGGAAAGCAAACAGAAAAGTCTAAGTCAAAAGGAAATTACAAATGTCAGGAATGTGGGAAGAAATTTGGGTTGCTGTGTGTCTATCATAGACACCTTCGTTACCACAAAAAAGAAACGAGACCTTACCATAAATGCCCTCAGTGTCCAGCTCAGTTTAAGAATCCCTGTGCTCTGCAACGTCACCTTGAAAATCACACCAAAGCTACTGGAGGTGGAGAGGTAGGGCACTTGTCCTCTGACCCCATGCAGGGTCCTGTCTTGGAGGAAGCTAACACGAAGGAAGTAAACCAAGTTGATGCAGACCACACTCGAGAAGATAAATCTACCTCAGCTGAGATTCTCTATGAATGCACAGAATGCACTGAGACTTTCGCTTGCCTAGAGAGATTTCTCAAACACCAGGTATCTCATGGCTCAGAGAAACACGGGTAACTACAATCTTGCACCTATGATTTATACTTGTATTGATTTCAGTAATATTGCCATTGGTCAGGCAAATTGCTTTGCAGGATTTGTTTTAACGGTTTCATTGTAACCCCCCCCCCCCCCCTCCCCACACACACACACACACTCACATTTTTTATTTGTTTAGTTGAATTGGAGTTAATATGTGAGCTGTTAACAATACCATGTGCTGAAATTGTTATCTTGACGGCCTCCAGAAATTGATGAGAGCATTCCAAATGAAAAGTGAAAGATACATTGTAGGACAATGGACAAAACATTACTAATATGAATGTGCAAGTCTGACTGTAATTATTATGATTGATTCTCCCGTGTATATTGTTAACTTAACTTACATTTACCCCCCCATTCATTGATTTTGTTTGCGCCAATGTATTATGCTATTTGTTATTCCATTAAAGTAATTTCTTTGACATCAAATTTGATTGACCTTTAAACTAAGGAAACCCCAATTGGGTTGAACTTTAACATATAAATATATATATATTTTTTGTTTTTTATGTGTGCTTGCAAAGGTGGTGCATTACTTAACAGGTGAAGGATTGTCTCAAAGAAATGGGAGTTCCATTTACGTGTCCTCTTTTCATGAGTTTTCTTCACCAAACTAGTTTGACAATAGATCATAGCACATCAATTCCACAGCATGTAATACAAAATAATAGGCTTGTTTTGAACAATGGCAATTTTCTTTTATGTTGTTTGATTATGGGACCTTTTTATGGTATCTTACTATGTTGCTCTTGTAGGGTAGTTTAGGGATTGTTGTTTGTTTTTTTAATCCAATTTCCTTGTCACTAAATTTGTAGCATAGCTGTTCATTCAAACATAGCAGTTGAGGCAACACCTATTAAATAACATCTGAATGCGATGAAAGTGACAGGTATGCTAGCCGAAACTTGCAAGTGTTAGTGATGGTATTGTTACATTGGCTGTTACATTGGTCTCCACTCCAAATAACATGGAATCAAATTTGTTCCTTATCAAAGGGAAGAGTTTACAAGTCCAAGTCCTTTACATGTACAAGACACATACACCATAAAATGTTTCCTCTGCCTGATTGCGACAACTCAAATGTGGGTTTGTCTCTTCCCTTCCTTGCAGTAAGGCACTCGCGTTGGGTGAGGAGGCTTAGGTTAGTCAGGATCCACACAGGGTCAACCTTCAAGTTTTGCGGGTGTGTAAAGGGCATAGAACTATATTGCTCAAGGGCCCAATGGTAGCAGCACACAGATTCATCCAGTTGAATACTCATTGGAACTATGGTTCCAATTGGAAATGTCCAGTTTCCATAGCAGGTGTCCCTACCCACTGTTGCGCTCTGCCCGTTCCATTGGATTTATTTTTATTTATATTGAATTTGATTCAGAACCAGCATCTAATCTTGCCATTTCATTACATTATGAGCCAGTTTCCCAAGCAGGGATTATGTCTTGTGCCAGGAAGCACAAAGCACATCAATCAGCAACTAGTGGGGGTGTCCAAGTGCAATGATGTTGAGGTCTAGTGTTTCTTTGTGGTAGAGCTAGATGAAGCCATGTTCAAAGCTGCTCCAAAAGTTTCAAAATGAACCTGCGGTCTATGGCCATTATGATGCAATAATTGTAAACAATTCCTATTGGAGTGTCCAGAAGTGAATTTTGGGTCTGGTTACACAGGCTACCAATTGACTGTCATTTAAAATTCCATGTTTAGGTATAGATAAAGCAATCTCTGGCAGTAATCATTATTGTATGCATAACTGCAATATCCATAATTGATCCAAAGGGTAGTCAACTTGCTCTTTTTTCCAGTTTCTCTTAGTGAGCCTATCTTGATGTAACGCGCTACACTTTAGCACACTGCTGAATAAATATGGAAACCCTCCATTCAAAATGTTAATATCTAAGCCAACTGGTGTGCAGTTTAAGTAGTTCTAGCTGTAGTTGTGATTGCAGTGGTCAATGTCATGGCAAAATATCGAGTTCTATTCTCAAGATGCACAGCCAGCATTACCTGTAAACATCCTTCAGCAAAATGTCCAACCCCTATCTGCTTCATAATGCAGGTCATTGTAATCACAATAAAACGGATTGGACAATGGCATCAGTTAAATTACATAAATGGTGTAGAAGAAGGCAAGAAATGCCATTGTTCAAAAATTGATTGACTGAAGGTAATCAAATGCCTGGTTGGTTAAAGATTGTCCACTAGCCTGTTGATAACTGGGACTGGGACCGTCTTTACAGACCAAGGTTTCAGACATCAGCCGTATAAAACCATCAAGGCCACATTTCACGAGCTGCATGATTTTGTTCAACAATGCACATCTGGGAGCTCTGCAATCAAGACTGGGACATACAACGAAACCCTGGCCAATCAGTGTCCAGGTGAGTAATTTGAGCTTAATAGTTGGTGATCCACTGGTCTGCCAGCATCAGTGATTGGAATCATCTCATTTTCAGATGTTTGATGTTCTGATTAGTTGTTTGCTGAGTTGATTTGTGGTGTTGTAAGATGCTCTTCACATTGTAGACATTGGTCTCCCGTAAGTAGCATGTAAGTAAAGTAATAATAGTATTTAAATATTTTAAAAACTCTTACTTTGGCCAACTTAGATTGATAATGACCATGATTTCCTAGTGGTAGGTAGGTACCAAGGTGGCACTGGGTATGACATCCATCTTGCATTCAGAGTAATAGAGGAAATGGCTATTATGTGGCAATCCATTGCAAGTCAGAAGTCAATATTTCTGAGTCGATATTCACGACTTACAATCTAAATGTGTCCCTGTCCTGTGCGTTTGCTCGTGAAAACACGGACGCCTGCATTAAACTGATGTTTATTGCAAGTCTATAAGCTTCACCAAGCATCTACTGAGGGCCAATAGCTATAAATTTGCAGCCCCAGAAAAACGCTAACACTAGAGCATCTTATTTAACTGATCACACCAAAATAGATGGAATGAGTCAGCTAGTAGATTATTACATGCTTGCAAAGATGTTTCGCTACATAAAGTAGGAATATTTAAGATGTTTTTGCTTATTGCCAACTGTGCTCGCATGTCACCACATTGCTGTGACGTGTGTGAATTCGGGATTGATATATCTTGCATGAGTTTTCGACATGGAATTATGACTTGAATTAGCATTTCTTCACTTTTCCATGTAGTTTGTCGTTTTGTTCCAAGTACAATAGATTGCACCATTAGAGTTAGCATTTTGAGGTTACAGGGGTGTTAAAAAATAATATGCGGAAATTTGCGCTTACCGCAAGCTGAAGGCTGTTCAAGGCAACTTGTGGCCTGGCAAAACATGCAAAAGTGGCATGCTAATCCTTGCATCTAGCTAGCTCTGTGTAAGAAACATCTAGCAGCTTTGAGCGATTAAGTTTTTTTTTTCGGTATTTAACTAGCATAAGAAAATGTAGCTTGCACTTGTGAGTGAATAGTCACATAAGCAAGTCTGTACATATGTGCATGTCTGATACATACCCTTGAAAGCTCGATGACTTTCTGGAAGTGAGAGAGTCAGTTTTCATTGGCTGTTTGCATTGTGACTCACAAAATCTGTATCTGTAATTCCAGAGCAACACTAGTCCAGTACTAATTTAAGTTTTAAGCAGTAGGCTAACCATCGCCTATCCTGTCAAGTAGGCGGATCTTCACACAGTTATCCAAAGCTGTGTCCCAGACTTTAAGCAAGTCTAAAGGCTGGCTCTGCGATACTACTACTTCCTTCCCAACAACTTTGTATTCCTGTGAACTTGTATAGTAGGCCTACAGTTCTGGGTACACCTGACATAACTGTACTGAAAGGGAGCAGTGGGCAGCCACTCGTGCGGCGCCCGGGGACCGACTCCAGATTGAAGCCAGTGTCTGTCAACAGCACTGACTGGAGGGTGAACCTGACATGTTTTTGATAGTGGGGGAAACCGGAGCACCCGGAGGAAACCCACACAGACACGGAGAGAACATGCAAACTCCACACAGGAAGGCCGAGTTGACTGGTTTGAACCCTGGACCTTCTTGCTGTGAGGCCACAGTGCTATCCACTGGGCCACCGTGTAGCCCAGAGGAGGAGCATTTTAGTGGTGTGGCCAACTTGCACTTTTTTTGGGCTTTTCATCGCACTAATACAAATTGGATTTTGAGATGTCATGCCCGAGTACCTGCGAATTCCACTAAATTATCCTGTGACTGGCCACTACGCTATGTATTTAGAAGGGGTAATTATTCCAGGAAAACTGCCCCCATGGAGCCATAAAAAGATCTGGAGGGTTCTGTCTTGTGAATTACTCCACCTGGAATGCAAGCATGACACTGTAACTTTAAAACTTTCATATATGCATCCAGGTGTTTGTTCAGTTGGCACCAACAACATTTGGGCAATCTTAAATTTGTCCACACTTGCTAATAATTTTATTAAAACGTTTGCACCATTAAACTGCAGTGTTGGATCGCTATAGTCAGACCAATAGGTCTGACACTGTTGTAAAAATGCACTTTTTCTAAAGTCCTAAAGTAGAACATTCAATGTGAGAATTGTAGCCTTGTAAAGACTGTGCATATAGGCTTCCTTGATATGGAAAAGCAGAAATTAAACTACAATAGCATTTATGCTGCAATCCATTGCAGGTCAGAAGTCGATATTTGCGAGTACTTTTTACCGACTTCCAATCTAAATGTGTCCCAGTGCATCTGCTTGGGAAAACAGCAAAAACCGCAGCAAACTGATGTTCATAGTAAGTCCCTAAACTTCATAAATTATTTACTGAGAATTTACAAAAAGCTATCAATTAGGCTATTTGTCTACAACACCATTAGCCAAGAGAAACACACCAACACTAGAGCAGCTGATTTAACAGATATCACGAAGAGAAGAGAGACGAAAGGAGTAGACTTCTGCATGCTTGCAAATACAACACAAACACTATATAAAACAGGATGAAGATGTTTTTGCTTATTGTCAACTGTGCTCACATGCCGCCACAATGCTGTGACGTGTTTTTATGTCGCTGAACTCGGGCTTGAGAAATCTTGTTTCTAACTTGAACGAGCATTGCATTTTGCCTTGTTGGAGGTAATCCCCCCCCCCCCGCCCCCCTTCCAGAGTTCCGAGTACAATGGATTGCACCATTAGGGCATAACATTTGACCCTTGACCTCCATCACTTTAAAAGGAGTAAAGATACTTTATATGTGGTGTATAATAAATCTTAATGTACTGTGCTTTGATGGAACCGGTGGCACATGGAATCCCTGCAAGTTCCTTCCATCATCGTCAGAGGTAGACTCAACACAAACATGATTGCGCAAACACATATTCTGTCTTCATGTTAACAGGGTGGGACTGTAATAATCCCAATCCTGATCCGTGTCGGCCGTACTCCCAAATATAAGATATTTTGTCCTTAAACCACTGAATCTTCTCACGTTCCCAAGGGCAGGTTGTAGCTTACACTGTGTGTGGTGCACAGCGACCCTCGCCGATGGCTGGATTTCCCGATACATCTGACCTTAGCCTGACCAGAGGGTGCCATTCAAAACCACTATATTGTTTTTACAGTCTGACTGGGAGAACTGCCTGAGGGCATTTTGTCTCCCTGAGGCCTGGGCTTGCACTTGTTAAAGAAGGCAGACTACCAGAACAGTGGCATGGATTGCTAGCTATTGTATGATTATTGGTCCTGGTCAGGAATAACAATAGTGCACTCTGCAGTATATGGTGGTCCACACACATTGTGGCTTAGAAGCGGACAGATTGTTCCAAAGGTTGTTACTAATTACATTTGGATGCTTACACACATCAAATGCAGGGTTTGCATGAATACAACTTTAAATCCAAGGGCCACTAGGCCAAACCTCCCCTAAACATGTATAGTCAATTCACTTGAAATCCTTCACATTGGGAAAGTCCAGGATGAGCAACCCTTGTGTAATAACCAGGACCAGCCACTAGGCAGAACTCCTTCAGCACGTGTGCATTGGAGCTTCATCCATTTTGCAGCGTCTTCTGTGTTCTCAAAATGGCTGCACGACATTAACCCTTGAGTATCAGGACGTTCATCTAACATGATCTGCTAGTATTATATATATGCTATATAAAAATAATATATAAAACAAATGTTCAACGCATACGGACACTTCTGGTAGTTACACATTGAACATCTGGGAAACCCTGACTCCCGAGTAGCCTACTTTTCTTCACTCAATGTCTCGTCAGTCAGCAGCACATGCAGTACATCTCAATGGCCATTGTGCCAGGCGGTGCAGGGTGCAGAAGCAACCGCAGCTAAGGAAACTGCAGCGCGCCCTGAAGGGACGAGACGGATTCGACGAGAGGGGCGGGCTCTTCCTGTGGGTCATCATCTTGTTATTGGCTGCAAATGATCAAATGGTGTAAGTAACTAAAAAAAAAACGGGCACATTGTCTGAAAATACGCGAAACGCAGATCGCATATTTTTGAAATAGACAAACGGGAGCGATTAAACAAGCGACGTTGGATACCTGGATTGAGAGTTAACCACGTCAACAAGCAATGGAGCGCTGTTGTCTGGTAAGGGGTTCGTCCTTACGCCCGTGAACTATCTAGTTTAGAGAGAAGCCATTATTAGTGACGCTTGTTAGCTTGCTGGTAGCCACATTGCGTACGAGCTTTCAAGACAACGAGGGTAAGATAGCTGTATTGTCATGCACGCGTTATAAGCAAAACCAAACACAACGCCCCACCTTTCAGCGACGCAAGTCTTGCATGAAACGGAGGTTATTGTTTATGCCTGCACCCATCCGCCCGTGTAGCTAGCTAGCTAGCTGGCTTGATGGATGTAGCTTCATATACACAAACAGTAATGTATGATACTTCCAGAAAGCCTAGCAATATCAATACAGCCAAGCTGGAACATAGGTCAGAATAACCCCCCGATACCCTATTATTGTCAATGCAAATATATATATATATATATATATATATATATATATATATATAAAATATTTTGTAATTTGCTATAAGAAAACATTTTGTGACATTAGAACCGTAGCAGTCCTCTAAATCTTGCACCATGTAAGTTGCTTGACATCTGAGTACTAGAATAGCATTAACCTGAGGGAAATATGTTCCTACTAGTGTGTGCTTTACACCGTATGTATGCGCATAAGACGTCTTCAGCGTCTCTATGTTGAAACACCATATCGTGGTGTTTGTGATGTTTGCAAAACTGCATTGTAAACGTTAGCCAAACTTCTTCTATACTACGCACTGCCTCGTGGATCGTGGATTGTTCCATTTTAAGAACCTGTGTGGTTTTTGTACAAATGTTTATTTGTCAAGCTGGTTCTGTATTAATTGACCCTATAGTTATACTATGCATTTTAATGTGAGACATTATTGACCACTTAAGGCCTGTGAGGTTCTGTATTATGCTGCACATTTTATATTGTGTGTTTACCCTTTAATTGTTCATGTTTAATCACACGGTTACCTGTCACTTTTTAAGTTTTAAACTTTGTGAAACAACGGCGTCAAAAAGGACAAACAGTGAGAATGATTTGGCCTACATAAAAAAATCTAAGCAAAACTCATGGCAAACTCGTTCCCAAGAGAGGACACACTACAACAGGCTATATTTTCCAATACTTTGCCTAATAAGACTGATTTGGATGCCTCACTACAACACAAAGTAATTGTGTTCAACTTGACATGGGCAAAACTATAAAGGCTCACAAAAATACATTCCCTGTGCTATGTGGCATCAATAATAGTATATGTGGGAACCTCTGTCTTTGTATGTTTTTAAATTAACAGAACTCATTAAAATCATATTCTAGCAAGGTAGGTTAAAACACAAGCATGATGGAACATTACATGCCATAATAAAATAGCCCAAGATTAGGCCTACCTTTACCTGGATATTTGAGCCTGTTTTAAAGTCACTCAGTTCGTTGAGGGGTGCAGGAATGACTCCTAAAAGAAAAATGTAAGACAAAGTGACTACATATGAACAGCTGACCTGCATCCCAAGTAACACTGGCAATTTCTTGCGTGCAATATCATTAATTTCCCATAACGAGTAGATTGAGTTTCAGAATAAAGTTGTTTGTCCTTTTTTAGCCTGTAATAGATCCTACAATTGCTGGAGTTCAACTCAACTGAAGGGCAATTTTATTGCTGCTCTAATAATGAGCGCACCAATTTTCAGGTGGAAAAAGGGTATTCAAATGATCTTGGAAGAGTTAACAATGTTCTGTCAGAACACCGGGAGTGATGGTTGCTGAAAATGCGCTTCTGTACGCTCAACTAGAAATTAAACAATAAAAATCTGTTTCCAACTACAATAGTACATTTACACATTTTTTCTCATTTCTAAAGTTACTCCAAACTTTTGTGGAGTACTTATTGCATACTAAAAAGAAAACACTACACATTTTCAATAACTATTCTTTGTTGCAGGTCTTGCAGTAGACGAACATGTTTTCTCATTGAAGCTTTGGATTCAAGGGGACCTCTTTATCAGGTAAAATCCTCCACTCTACTAGAGATATTCATGAATAATGTTCATGCCACATGATAGAAGAAATGTGAAGTAGAAATATTGTCATTTATCTACAATTTGATATAACAGTAAAATCTCTGGATCTTGTCTGTAGTGTAGTTTTTTCAGAGTTCTAGGCCTACATACACGCTAGGGCTGCTTTATTATATAATATGATTACTCAACAACTTCGGAAAGATTTTGCATTTCGCTGCACCTAAAAAGCAGTGAAAGAAATTACAGTGAAAACACCTTCAACTGTGAAATGTCTCTTATACTTCTCAGGTTGAACTTTCCCTCTGCGAGGGGTGAAAGTGCAGGTGCAACTGTCATTCAGAACAGAAAGACAATAAGAATTTACTTGCAAATTTGCAAAGTCTTTTTTTAAATCAATTATATTGTTTTTGTAATTATTAGGAGCTGAAATTGAAATCGGAATAACATTTTATTAATTGCACAGCCCTAATGCACACGGTGCATGTGTGCAACTATTTCAAATGTTAATGTGTGCATATTATGGATGTGGTGAACTTTAATTCCCAACATTTATAGTGGTTGCAGTCTATTTATTTTGGTCCTAAAGCCCCTCTTTAGAAGCGAGCTTTATTTTTCTGCTTTTCCACTGGTGGTACCAGCTCGCCTCGCCTCTACTCACTTTAGGGAGCTTTTCCATTATAGTATAGTGTCAGCTCTACTTGCCTCAGCACGGTTCTTTATCCACTGCATAAATCACCCACTCAGTTGTACCTTGTTGCCACAGGGAGCAGGATGGTCTAATTGTCTGGGTGTTGGACTCCCAACCGGTTGTTGGTTCAAACCCCGGTGTTGACCTACCTAGGACATAGGCTAAGCATCCTTGAGCAAGATGCCTAATCCCGGTGGTTTTTCGCGCCTTGCATGGCAGCAATTGTGAATGTGAAGCAAAAATACTGTAAAGCTATTTTGTGAGCTATCTTGAACTATATAAATGCAGTCCATTTACCATTTACCATAGAGACGGCGATGTTTAAACCACTCCTGCAGTAGATCGGTAAACTTTTTTTATTTTTTTTATTTTGGAAGATGTCTCTACCTTGTTGGGATGGTCTTCGGTAGCCATGTGCTGCCAACAGTTCATAGACATCTTGGTCAAACTTCACTTTACGTAAATTGCCCTGTCCAGCTCTCACTAGAAAACATTGATTATGCTGTCGACAACTGAGAACAATCTGTACATTTAATAAAATGTTAATAAAAATTTGCGGCCGCTTCAGTAGTTTGCCTTTGTCCGTGTTGTGCAATGAAAGTGCCAATTTCAAACAATCAGTAGTCTGCATTGTTATGTCACATTTTGGTATCACCTCAGGTTGCTTGGAACCTCGACAGAGCAGGTACTAGAAAAAGTACTATCCCAACATTTGCCAAAGAGAAAAGCAAAATTGTTGAGGTGAGCTGGTACCACGCAGTGGAAATTCTCCCAAAGCAAGTTGAGTTGAGATGGTACCAGCAGTGGGAAAAGCGCCATTTGTAGCCAGCAGTGTTTTATTTGAACTAATCACTGTTCTGATTGGCTGCGATTTTTGGAAGTGCTGAGACTGCAAATAAAAACTTGTTCAATTGCATGTTTATATATTTGGAAAATATGGCAAAACTGGAAGAATTGCAGGTTCAAGATTCTTATCATACATTTAGTATGGAGACCAAGTGCTTGCATATGACGGGTAAGGAAATGTTGTGTAGAAGAGCACGTTTTGCTTTAAGAAGATAAGTCTTAATTTGCAACTGACTCCCTCAAACTTATTAACATTTTCTACTTGCACAATGCACATACTATTTTTATATTTCTACTGAATTACATAATTAGCACACACTCCTTTTACATTATATTCCCGTGGGACTGTTTTTGGTGGTACACAAAGGGAGAGCACAGGCTGTATTGTATTTGGAAGTCAGTGGAGATTAGTGCCCTGGACAAACTTGCTTGAACCTTCATGAAATATAAATAGATTTGTATATCTAATAAATACTGTATGATTGTTATGATAGCTTTGCCGTGTTCATCTTAACGTTTGTCATTACATACGTATTTCGAAAAGAAACTGAGGCTAGTTCAAGATTCTAGGCAATATGAAGATTTTGCATGTGACCTAGTTTAGACTTTCTTTGGACTTTCAGGAAGTAAAACTGTCGATTTACCTTGAATGTTAGCATTGTCACTCACAAGTGTCTCTATTATTCCCAGTGCAATGGTAGGACAGTGCTTTATTTACTATTTAAAAATGTCTGAGCAGTAACTGTCGTCTACTAATAGATTTACAAGACCTATAAATAGCCAGAGTCATGCCGTTCAACAAATTCCTCATTGTACATTTAAGGCTAGACTTGGACATTGAGTTACGTAGTTGGTCGTCATCCATGTCAATCAAAATACCGCTCCTGTCAAGTAGGCGGGAACTGATACAGCTATCCAGCGCGGTGTCCCACACTTTAGGTAATCTAAGACATTGCTTTGTATGTCCGCCACAGGCACAAAGCTTTGCATCACAGCAGCTGTGGGTGTTCACATGCTGCAGGGCTTATTTTTTTCTCCCAACAATAAAGTGTATTATTTATGTATTGTTTCCCTATAGTATGGGCACTGGCATCCTGTAGTGCTTGAACCTTTGTGCTCCTTTTTTATTTTATTTTGGTTTCCTATATTGAGCCTATCGACAGCAGCATGTAGTGTGTAAAATATTTTGTTGATTTTCGCCTACTGCTTTTTGGGTTTAAATTGTAAATATGACATCTTTACGTATGTAATAATGGGTGTGGAGTAGGGCTGAACGATTTTGTAAAAAAAATCGAATTGAGATTTTTCTGACAGATATTGCGATTGCGATTTGCGATATTTTTTTAAAATCAAGATTTAAGTTAAATATATGTTATGAAGCATTCCACATGAGATGGCATCAATTTATTAACTGCTCTATATTCAAATGAAAAGATGAAAGCATAAATATACAGCATTAAGCATGTATTTATTGCATTTTAAGACATGCAACAGTCTGTGCACATTGGCAATTTAAAAAATGTTTTTAAATGTGCCTAAGCACAACTAAATTGCATTTCAGCATCCCTTTAAATAATAAATGAAAATAAATCTGATTATTATTTTCAGACATTTATTTTAGCCAATGTTTAAGCTCTCTAACGTTACATTTTTGAACTTTGCTTGCCTGTTAAGAGATTGGACAAACATATACAGGTTTAAACACATTGTTATCCAGTGAAATTAGTGAT
>JAODLL010066656.1:0-17243 GCA_026546735.1 Forbesichthys agassizii
TGTAAACATGGAAACCAGAGAACGTTGCAGCACACATGCATGCATAGGTCGTCACACAGACATCCATGAAAACAGACACGCACGCACGCACATGAGCACGCACGCGAGCACACACACACACACACACACGCACGCACACGAGCACACACACGCACGCGAGCACGCACGCGAGCACACACACACACACACACACACACGCACACGAGCACACGCACGCACGCACACGAGCACACACACGCACGCGAGCACGCACGCGAGCACACACACGAGCACACACACACACACACACACGCACGCACACGAGCACACACGCACGCACGCGAGCACACACACAAGCGCGCACACACACACACACACACACACACACACACCCTTCAGAGTGGTCCCAGTCGTAGCGTTGACAGTAAACACTGTGTGTTTGGATCAGGGAGGAGCAGCGTGAATAATCAGAGCAGATAGAGATCTCATCGGTACCTCCTCCCTGCCTAAACAAGTCTTCTCTCCATGCTAGCGTCCTGCAGGCCAGCCTATACTATAAATGCACACAACATCCAGCCTTTGTTAATCCACCCAGAACTATCAATGTCAACAACAAATCAACCACAAATCCAAGATGTAAAGAACACTAGAGCAGCGTTTCTCAACCCGGGTCCCGGGGGACCCCTGCCCTGTATGTTTAAGATGTCTCCCTGCTTCAACACATCTCATTCAAATGAATGGGTTGCTATAAGCATGATAACGACTCATTCATTTGGATGGATCTCTATCAGGCCTGGGAAACGCTGCACTAGACTACAGTAATGGCTGCGATCAGTGTCTACTGTAACTGAACCAGGGCATGTTCCAGGTCGCATGTGTAAAAGAGGTTTGTGTCTCACCTATTCTAGAGATTCTCGATCAAATTGATTAATCAGAAGAGCCACATTTGAGAGCAATGTTCTCATACATCCCATAACTCTTCACCCTACCCCCACCCCCATTTCAGTCAAGTCAAGTATATTTATATAGCCCTTAATCACGTTGCAGCCTCAAAGGGCTGCACAGCCTACATTTCACATGGAAACAAACCACACCCACTTAACCTACTCCTCCCCCCGGGCAAGGAAACACTTCCATTAAAAACCTCACAGGAAAAATAGGTAAAAACCTTGAGAAGGGACCACAGAGGATGCAATAGGTGTCGATAGGGGCAACATGAAACCGTATACAACAACATGTATCACAACGGTAATTCAGTAAGTAAAAACTAACACATTGAAGAAATGTATATATAGTAGATTATGAGTCAAATGGTGTATTGTGCAGCCGCTCAGGGCATAGTGTCCCCTGTCTCCAAGAACCCTAGTAGCTCCTTTCATCAATGACCCTGGATCATTACCACTGGAAAGTACAGGCAGTGAAAACAAACCCTCACTGTCCACAGACAGCTGTGTGTGTGTCTGAGCAAGGCAGGGAAAGAAATAAACATGAATATAAAGGAAACCAAGACACTTATTTCTTCTAGTTTGTTTCCGCAGGGCTGTGTCCAATCTTGCCCAGACGTATGGATCTTTTGTGATGTCATCTCTTCAACACGTCAAGAACAGGGTGCTGGCTTGCCTACGAGCCCCATGGGATTACCTGCAACACACACACACCTCTTCCTCTACCTTGCTCCGCCAAAGACTCTGTTGACGGAGGATACTACACCGCCGTCTCGTTAAAGTTCTTCTTCATCATCATCATCATCATCATCATCAACCGCCACATGACAAGGTGCCACACACACAGAGAGAGAGCTGTCCTTCTGTCATGCAAATACATAGTTACACACACACACACACACACACACACACACACACACACACACACACACAGAGGAACCAGAAGAAACCTGAACAAGACGTTGCATGTTCCACGTCCTTATTGAACTGTGTTGAACGATGTGCAGCGTACCTTCATCAGAGAGCTGTTACTCAACCAGAGGTCGCCTTGCACCACTGAAGTCATTGTCCTGGTTAAACTGGTGAGGAAAAAGCCACTTCATACTCAGTTCAAACGTGAATACGCTTGGCGGGCAAGCTGTTGGTTCCAGGACGTGTGCCTCTTCTGGTTTGAGCGCAGGAGACCTTATTAATTCAGTGCTTTTATATTCAACAGCAGTCCTTGCTATAGGATTATGACCACGTCATGCTGCTAACAGTGCTTCTAGATGTTAATACAATAGTGGGCTACTAACAAAACGTTGTTAATATAGTGTGACAAAGTCACACTAGCTAACATCCACATGGGGCGTCTGTCTGCAATGACACTGTGCACAACCCCATAACGCTGTTGTGGTGGTATTATTACATTTGTAATGATTGCTCTCGATTTGCACTTTTCATTTCTAGTTTGATATCGATATTTCCAGGATAATTATTCCTAACGCCGAATATAACCCCCTAAAGAAATTATATTTTCCCACGTGGGAAGTCACCTTTTAATCTACAGTATACACCAGGGGTGGGGAACCGCTGGTCCATGGAGGGCCGCAGACACACCTTATTCAACTCAATGGGTCGTTAGAAAACTGATAACGATCCATTCATGTGAATCAAGGTGTATTGGAGCAGGCAGGCATCCACAGTACCACTTGCAGGACTGTCTGCAGCCCTCCAGGACCACGGTTCCCCACCCCTGGTGTACACGAATGGTGGCAACACATCTAGGACGCCTGCCAGCAGCCGACTATGTGCAGGAACAACAGGAGCCGCTGTTGGCCAAGGCAGCTGGCAGAGAAGGGAAAGGGGAACTCTCTCTGTCAGAAAAGGCATTTCCTGACCTCCCGCTAATTAGAGCCACCAGGGCCCAGACGCACAGGAATCCCATCTGGACTCCTCTCTCTCTCTCTGTTTGTCTACATGTGTCTCTCTTTCTCTCTCTCTGTCTATATGTCTCTCTCTCTCTGTCTATATGTGTCTCTCTCTGTTTGTCTACATGTGTCTCTCTTTCTCTATATGTCTCTCTCTCTGTGTCTATATGTGTCTCTCTCTCTGTGTCTATATGTCTCTCTCTCTTCCCCTCTCTCTCTCTCTCTTATGCTGTCCGTCCTCTCAAGGGAAGCGCTTATTGCGTAACCATGGACCTAAGTGAGACTATCAGGCAGCACAATAGCATTACAGCGAGGGGGGGGTTAATCAAACGTCTTTCCTTGTTATGCTAAAACGCGTCCGACTGAACATGATGTACTTCCTGGATACATACAGTACGTGCATTTCTACGCACTCACACACACACATACACACACACACAAAGCCCCAATGAATTCATATACGCATTCTGTTTCCCAATCTTTTGGTTTTCATGTGCATTTATGCATTTCTGTGTGCTGTGTGCTGTTTGTGTGTGTGTGTGTGTGTGTGTGTCCATGTTGACATCTGTATGAAGAGGAAACAGGGTCTTCTGTTCGTCGTGTTTGTGTGTGTGTGTGTGTGTGTGTCGCATTCTCTTGACACCAGAACGTGTGAGTGTGTGCATGTGTGTGTACGTGCATGCCAGGGAGGGCCTGTTGCATCCATCGTGGTAATTACATGTGTCCTCTGGACTACGCTCTGCTTCAGACTGTCTGCAACATGCCTGCTAGCCACGCCTGCTAGCCAGGTCAGCTAGCCATGCCTGCTAGCCAGGTCAGCTAGCCACGCCTTTTAGCCACGTCCGCTAGCCAGGCCGGCAAGCCAGGTCAGCTAGCCAGGTCAGCTAGCCTCTAGCCAGGCCGGCTAGCCTTTAGCCATGTCAGCTAGCATGGGGGCCAAACTGTAACCTGTGTTATTGCCAGGGAGACACTTTTTGTCTGTTTGAATATTGACATTTATATTTTACTTTTATATGACAGTAATTGAAATGCCATAAACAGGACAGGCTGAAACAGTACAGTGATGACGATGAACCAACAGCGCCAGGAGAGGAATGTAGAGGAGAACTCCATCCCCTTTAGCAACATTATTGTTTATTATTATACCTGGCAAACACAGCTGGGGGGAAGGGAGGGTGATCTTGCCAGACCATCAGGGTTAACATGTGGGTGAGAGAGAGAGAGAGAGAGAGAGAGAGAGCGAGAGATCAAGCAAGTTTTGAACAATAAAACACAAAACAGGAATCTGCTAAACCTGCATCATTTTACACAAACGCACACGCACGCACGTACACACCCATGCATCACTTGCCAGGGCGCGGAACAAATTACGAACAGGACTGCTTAACAATAAGGCAAGGCAAGATTTTCCCTGTGTCAGACACTGTCCGTCGCCATGACAACGATTATTTAGCTGTCAGATGTTTTGTTGCTGTCAGCAGAAGCCAAATGTAACCTCTCGTGACTCTGAGTTGGTCTCTCGGTGACAGCATGGTCTTGTAAGAAAGAAAGTAAGTCAGCAATGTGGAGCAGAGTTGACAAACTATCAACAATGTGTTGCTTCCAGACCCTTCCCAGAACCCCAGGCCTGTTCTGTGTGTGTGTGTGTGTGTGTGTGTGTGTGTGTGTGTGTGTGTGTGCGTGTGTGTGGGTGTGTTTCTTGGGGGCTTAGACTTTCTTGACAAACACTTACTCCTGTCAGAAGGGAAGACTCCTCACTTGACCCCATAAATCATTAGTGACGAATGCACACATACCCACGTACACAAACATATATATATATAATTAAATATATATCGAGGCTCTCTATATATCTAGATACGTAGATATATATCTATATAGGCTACTGATAAATTCACTACAGAGCTAAAACCACCACAGTATTCACACAGAACAGAACACCCTGCATAACCCACAACAGCCACAAGCTTTCAGTCGTCAGCATATTTTTCAGTCGCCAAGGGAAACAGCATTAACGGAGAGCTTGACCTCAGCGTCACCGTGGGCCAGAGAACCACCACATCCTCCTGCCGATGATGTCAGTCTCATTAAAGCACTGTGGTGGCAAGCGCTCCAAAACCCCTGGATGGGAACCATTAGCAATACTCCCTGATGCTCCGCGATGTTTCCTCTGCTTCCACAGACAGTCTGGTGGTGTAGAAGAGGAAGGGAAGGGGGGGGGGGGGTCCATGGGTCTGTGGCTCTGAGCCCGCCAAGCCTTTGCTGTGAGTGGTGGAGAGGCAGTGACACCAGAGGAAATTGGGGAATGCCCAAGCAAAGCACACTAAGGCGAGAGGTTTCCCGTAACCCTGCTAATCTCCACTTACATTAGCATAAATATATACAGTATATATATACACATATATAATATGTATTATCATGCTCTCACACTGCTACAGTAGCTAACTACACGTGTTTGCCCCATAGACTAAATAGACAAACCCTCTGTGACGTCACCCATAGCTTTACTCAAGAACGTATTGTGCTATGCTGGGTCTGGCCATTGCCATTTTCGCAGTACCTCACTCCACCTGAAGCGCCCCCTATGCCCCCTATTCAGTATAATAGGACAAATGCATGGCTAATATATTTTTAACTGATGAGTTTTACAATTATTCACCTTCTGTACAGTTATCATGGACTAGCTATAAAAACATAAAACGTTTTTGAACCAGGCTGTAAACATATATATTTTTTCCAGGTATGTATATTTTTTCTGTAAAGTCAGACATTTTAACTTTGGAGTCTATGGGATTTGACTCCCTTTTGCAGCCTGCCTCAAGTGGCCAGTTGTTGAACAGCAGGGTTCCCGCGCTGTATTCATTTCTCAGCAATGGAGGTTCTGGCTTTGTGTGCCCCTTAATGTTAGGAATATTAGGAATGCTTTGTGTGTGTGTGTGTGTGTGTGTCTGTGTGCGTGTTTGTCTGTGTGTGTGTGTGTGTCTCTGTGTGTGTGTGTGTGTGTGTGTGTGTGTGTGTGTGTGTGTGTGTGTGTGTGTGTGTGTGCCGGCAGAGCTTACCTGGGTTATGTAACAGGCAGGCACACGGCATTAGCCCCCGGCTAGATAGATCTACGTATGAGGGAGAGAGACATAGTGAGGGAGAGAGAGAGAGCGAGTGTGTGTGTGTGTGTGTGTGTGTGGACAGGAGGTAGTTTATATGTAACTAAGACTGATGCCTGGCTAAGCATTAGTGAGAGAGGTTTAATAGTTAAAGGTACAGTCAGCTACTGCAAGCTAAATGTAAGCTTTTACACTTTTTTCTCAAATTCACCAATTATCTCCTTAAAGGACTAAATAACTTCCACACAGCCCTGGCTCCGTAATAAGGAGTGGTGAACACGGCTCGTATCAACAAAGCCGCAGCACTACGCTTTGCTTCACAAGGCATTTCGACGTGTGAGGCACCGCAAAGCGATACTGTTTTGATTTGAGCTGGAGGTTAGCAAGTATCCCTGACCCTGCCTTTAATAGCAACAGTCAAGGCCATGTTTAGACCCACAGTCACAGCACTGTGACCTTGCTTTAATATACAGTCCTGCACCCCCCACTACCCATCCCCTCCCCCATGCCAGCCTGCAGGGTCAACAAGGCCAGGCCAGGATTATCTAGAGACTGTTGCTAACGCCATCTGTTGGTTCTTCTACACTGGTTTGTTGTTTATACTGTTCTGTTCCCATGGTTACCTCAAAACGAGACTCATTGCTTCCGACCATACATATCTTTTTCTAAACTTCCAAAGGTCCCATTATGAGGAAGTGACTTCAGCTCTCTGTATCCTCAACTTTTCAGCACAAGGCGTGGAGCTCATCAATGTGTCTTGGCCCAGGCAGCCATTCTCTGTGACCTGGCCTTATTGAAGCGCTTTTGAAGCGGCCGCGCCTATAGAGACGCGTCTCTGTGTGACCTGGCCTTATTGAAGCACTTTTGAAGCGGCCGCGCCTATAGAGACGCGTCTCTGTGTGGTCTGGACCTTGGACGGTCCTCAGGTGTCACATGAAGAGGTGTCAGGTTTGTGGTGTGTGTGTGTGTGTGTGCGATTCCTTCAACATTCTGCCTAAAGGAGAACCGTTTCTCTTTTTAACCCCCAAATGCACACATGCACGCGCACACGCACACACACATGCACGCACACATGCGCGCACACACACACACAAGGTTACAGGTGGTGATTGATGGGGTGATAAAGAGCGGTCTGTTATTACCACCTAATTAATCTACCATAAAACCGCAGACTTGTGCGAACCCTAGTGTGTTGTTGTGTGTGTGTGTGTGCACCCTGTCTCCATGTGCGTTGCTAGGGTCTTCCTGGCCCGTCGTCAAGTGCGTCGTTAGGGTCTTCCTGTCTCGTCTCCAAGTGCGTTGCTAGACACCATCACCGCCGCATTTGTGCGAGCTTCCTGTATCACTGGACTCATTATTGTTCACAACAGGAAACACACACAAAGACCCCCTTTACCCTCCCCACACACGCACACACACACACACACACACATGCACACACACACGCACGCACACACACACACACACACTTACCATACGGGTCGCCCTCATGGATGCTTTCTAAAAAG
The DNA here is from genome assembly GCA_026546735.1 of Forbesichthys agassizii. NCBI lineage: Eukaryota > Metazoa > Chordata > Actinopteri > Percopsiformes > Amblyopsidae > Forbesichthys > Forbesichthys agassizii. Next base: position 7,443 of record JAODLL010066656.1, read on the forward strand.
GACCGTACAGATTGAACATGTGCTGTGCGTGAAACCATTTTATTATCGTTCACATTTGTGTCCAGTTCAAAGAAACAATACAGATATACCAGCAGTTATCGCCATGGAAACGGCAGCTGGATAATCTTCACAAATATGTCAATGGAAAAGGGTAAAAAGAAAACATGATATAGATGAAAATTAAGTCTACCAAAATAAATGTAACCCTGAACTGTGAACTGACTAAGCCCCGCCCCTTATTGCCTGTCCTCCAATAACAGTTGAGCATTTTCTGAAAATGTTCAGTTGTTGTCCAACCTGGTTACAGTAACTAGGTTGGACAGGGAAAAAGAGATGGGCCTTGGGACGGGTAAATTATGCTAAGGAGCGGTGGACGGAAATGACAGTCCGCCCGGTGATCAATCACACTGTTGGAATCAATGCCACTGCATGGCAGTAAACAAACGTCAATGTGTGTGTGCATGTGTGTTGTGTGCCTTGACACACATGAGAAGGGATGTCTGACTACATGCAAGATGGCGTCACATAACCATCTATTATTTGGGATTTAACGAGAGCTTTTTGCATGGCAGCAAACTGTGGTTAAAACTTCCACCGATTCTCACGGAAAACACCCAAAAGGTTGCTCTGTCACGCACAAGTGTGCACAGGGGCGTACACACAGTGGCGTACACAGGGGCGTACACAGAGTGGCACGCAACAATACAAACACGACAATGACTCACGTTGTCCTGTCCGTCTAGACGTCTTATCTCTCCATTGTAATCCTCAGGAGGTAAAGGGAAAGTGCATGACCAGGTGTGCATTCATGTGTATGTGTGTGTGCGTCCGTGTGTGTGAGCACAGGGTGTTCAAGACGTTTCAGCTCAGAGCGTGAGACAGGATATTACACTGCAGAATGCAGTCAGTACAACCATGGAGAACTGACTTTTACTGAGAGAGGAATCAGAGAATTTGAGCTGGTGGAAAAAGTGAAGCACGCACGGAGGGAATAAGAGGGAAGCAGAACGAACGCTGACGGGTCCTCAGAAGTGCAGACGATTCTCAGAATGTAGAGCTGAGCGGAAACACAAAACAATGCATCACTTGAGGACAGGACGCACTCCAAGCCCTTGATACTGCAGAGCCGCTCTGCTACCTGAGGGGTCTACTGTACAGGACAACAGCATATACAAAAAATAAAAGTATTTTATTAACAAATAATGTGAAATCGAGGTTGACATTGACCATCATGTGTACAGAGATGTTCTATCTGGCTTGACGTGATGTCAGCCAGACACAATCACACCTGAGCATATCTCATACACATCATGTTAACCTAGGGTGACCACATTTGCCCAAACCCCAAACCTTACATTTGGTACCGCGCACTAATGCATGGGCTATATATGTGCTAACGCTCACACCATAGGTGATTTCATCAGCATGGGGGACAATTATTTAAACGCTTAGCACACCTAGTGACCTTGAACACATTCAAACATTTCACAGGTGCATTAATCGATTATTCAATTCAACGTCTATCCTCATCTGTGCACTTTGACAAACTTAAATTAATTAATTGACCAGGACAACTATAAGACGTCAGTTGTGGGTTGACTCATAGTTTCGTGGTAAGGCTACAACGAAGTAAAAGCCTTGATAAGAATTTATTACTGGTAGGCTACTGTCATGTTTTATGCTTACTTCATCTTTGATTATAATTGTTGCTTTGCTAAGCAGTTCTACGCAGTTGTTTCACTCTGACTCGTATGTGAGCACATTACACTATCATTACAATTTTAATTGCAATGATACAGCTATTTGTTGGGACTCGGGACATTCATGTTTAAATCGGGACATCTGGTCTCCCTTCACATGTACAACTCTGCCTCTGTGGCAAACAACACTTGGCCATGTCATGCACTGTTCAATGGCCGATACGTGTGCATGTAAATGCCTCATTCCATATATGATGATGTCATTTGCACCAACAACAACATCCTACACTAGAGTGTGTTTTTCTACATTCATCACGTTGTCACTTGATAAGGTGAAGAGAGTAAAGGTGTTAATTCAAAGCACATAACATGGAGTTGAACTGGTTAAGCTTTATTAAAACAGTGTTATATAATTTAGGACATATGCATAAACATATGCAGTCACAACAATGACAACATAAACACAAATACACACAATATTCCATGTATTACCTTCCAAATGTTCTCTATTTATGCTCCTACAATGCATTTGAAATACAACTGTATTCTGAACAATACTGGAATACAGAATGTATGCATGTAAACAGCCAAGGTTATTTCTACACAGTGATAAATCATTCAGAATCGTACACTCTTTAGTGCATTTTTACAGGCCTGTGTGCACATCACACCATTCATACACAATTTAACACACATAGCTTTAACAAAACATGTGTGCAGACCTTGGAAGGACATGTACTCCTTCCTCTATTTATCCCGGTCCTTCATCTGGGTCAAACTGATACCTACATATTTTCTAAAAACACACACGGTCACATCTTAGGAATTACACAGAAATCAGTTGATTTCAAACAGGATTTTTGAGGAACACATCATAGCAGTCAAATCATACGCTCCTCTGACGGCTCTGCCTCATGACTTGTCACAAGTCATGTGTGTGCGTGTGCGTGTGTTTAAAAGTGGCGCAGGGGTCCAGTAATGAAATAGGAGCTTGGATTCCTTGCACCACCGTGGCGTCACATGGCCCACCGAGCAGGAAGGAAACGGTGTGCATGTGCACACAAACACACACACCAGAAACGCATGTTGACACTCACATAAGCACACACACACCAGCACCTCCATGTTGACACTCTCTCTCTCACACACGCACGCATGCACGCACGCACGCACGCACGCACGCACGCACGCACACACACACGTGGCTGACACAAAATCACACGAGATGCACACATACAGATGAATACAGGAATATATATCTGTATTCCTGTATACACGCACGCATGCACACACACACAGGGTCCTTAACGAGGGTGTGCGTCAGGTGGGACTCACAGGCCCAGCGTGCCACAGGAGTGTGCTCATCCACTGTGTGTGTGCGTATACGTGTGTATGGTATGTGCGTGCGTATGTGCGTGGGTGCACGTGTGTGTGTGTGTGTGCGCATGTGTCTCAGGTGAAGAACTGGTGTCTCAATCACAGCTGTGTACAAACCTCTTCAGGCAAACGTCTGTCACGGACGATAAACGGGAGAGGAAGTCCAAAGAGAAAGACAGAAAGGTCTTGTTCAAGTTTACGCCCCCCAAGTTGGCTCAGGACCCATAACAGGACAAACAATGGTGTGTGTGTGTGCGTGTGCGTGTGGGTCAGGACGGGCTGCGTGAATAATCTCTGTAAATAAAATGATTTGTATTGTCTCATAAAAGTATTTTCTTTTCTTACATGCTTATTATTATTTATTTTTTTCCATTATTATTATTCATTAATATTCATATGATGAGATATGACTAAAGTTATTAGCACTGATAAAATTGGTTGAATAATATCTAGGTTCTAGGAGTCATTGTTAGGTAAATATGTGTGTGTGTGTGTGTGTGTGTGTGTGTGTGTGTGTGTGTGTGTGTGTGTGTTTGTGTGTGTGTCTCAGGCACTGGACAACATCGTCGATGTAAATATTTGTTGCAGTATTTGGGGAATCTGCTTGGTGTCCATGGCAACGAATGACCTCCCCGCTGGCAGCGTCTTTTGGAGTCTTAAGATGAAAAATACAAAAATAAATGAATAAATAAATACAATTGAAACAATAGGTTGGACAAGACAGAGGAATGCTGACTGCAGTTCTGACCAGGGCTGGTTTACACACAGGCATTCCCGTGGGAAAAATAGCAGCATTCCTGTGTGATGCCCAATGTTTCCATATGTGATCGGGGACATCAAGAACAATGGCAGCCATTCAGCGTCAGAACAATCCAGCAGATTCAAACCGACGTCAAACCGACGGAGGGACTGGTCGCCTGTTTCTAATCTCTCTCTGTCTCTCTCTCTCTCTCTCTCCCTCTCTCTGTCTGTCTCTCTCTGTCTCCCCCCCCCCCCCTCTCTCTCTCGCTCTCTCTCTCTCCTGACATGTCTCCAGGTTGCGCCCTGTGACCTTCATGTGCAGAGGAGCGTGTCCACGTGTTCCTGTTCTCTCTGTGCCCGGAGCATGTTCGCATGCTAGCATAGCTCCTACACCAAGAGAGCCCTGGTCTCTGTAGTTAACACGGTATTCCACATTGAAGCATCTTTTTCACAGGTCAGAGGTCGCCTGTCTTTGCCCTCCCTAATCCCTCCTCCCCTCGGAGTGTTTCACAGCAGGGGCACGGGCGTTGTTGCTCTGCGGCCCTTCAGGGTAAATATTTCGGTTTAAATGTTTAAAAAAAAATCTAATTTGACTGGTAATTATATACCATTGAAATCACATGCATGGCTCTCTCCCCATTTGTTTAGATACAGTCTCCCTAATAACTGCCCAGACTTGCCTATATGGACTTTGACCTTAGCAAGATGGCTGCCGCATGGCAAGACTTGCCTATGTGGACTTTGACCTTAGCAAGATGGCTGCCGAGTGGTCAGACTTGCCTATAAGAGCTTTGACGTTAGCAAGATGGCTGCCGCGTGGCCAGACTTGCCTATATGGACTTTATCGACAGCAGAACGGGTTGCCCGGGGCCAGCTGGAGATGAAGAGGTGGATGTTTCCTTTATAGACGACACTTACTGCCTTTTGTCCTGCCCACAAATCCCGGGACTTAAGCTGGTATTTGACAACAAAGGCCCAGTAGGAACCAGCAGGACCTGCCTGTGAACAACCCTGTGGGCCAGCTAAGGCTCAACTATGCTGTGTAAGTTAATTCAATAGGATGAACACCTTGAGATGAAGCATCACGTGTTTAAGGGTGCCCTGACAGACATTACACCCCGCATCAAAAACAGAAGAACAACAACTAACAAACAAAACAAAGAAATCAACAAAGAAATACTACAACAAAGACATATCAACATCACACAATGAGTGCATGCATGTAACCATACATGCACCCTCTTCATAAATAAACAGCGGCCAGTATCCACGGGAACACCCATCCATTACAATGCCCAATAGACTCAATGGGTTAGCTGCTAGAAGCTCAGCTCTTGATGTGCACATTATAAGCGCTTCAGAACACTAAGTGTGTTGTTCATAGCCTGCACACAGGACAGGCAGAAACTCTCCTTCCTCATCATCGCCACGTCTCCTCATCCAACAACCTCATGCAGATTTGGGTTACAACGCCCCGCCCTCACCTCTCAGCCTGGTCGCCCAGGGAACCAATGAAGATGGCGAAGGCATTGACCTGGGGGTCAGAGGTCAGCACGCGGGCAAAGCGTTCGGGCCGGATGCCGTAGCGCTCCAGGTTGGCGTCGCTCAGGACCACCACGAAGCGCTCGTCCGCCTCCTGGAGTGCTAGAGCCCGGACGGCCGCCTCTGTGCCCTCCAGGGTGTGGTCGCCGCTCATACAGAACTGGGCGTGGGCGTGCATCGTCTGGGGTCAGGGGTCAAGGGTCAGTGGTCCATGACACAAGATACAGGAAGAGGGAAATAGTGTCAATATGTGACAACTCACTGTTGACATCCATGTATTTACTGTATGACTAAATATATATTTATATCACTCACTCAAGCAGGGTTTGTATACGCCCAGACAGTCCTGAGGAGAGGCCTACAGTATATCAACTGCAGTACCTCAAAACACCTGTGGAGGGGCTTCAATAACAGAACGAGGGAACAGAACGGTCCCTACCTTGAGCACTTTGAGCCTCTCCTTGTTGTTCTTGGGGGCTTTATCAGCTTGGACCAGCTCGATGTCAAAGCCATCGCCGGAGTGGCCCACGATGTCATACTGTACAGCCCACACACACACACACACACACACACACACACACACAAGACAAGTTATACATTTACAGCATTTATCCAGAGTGACACCTGTAACCAGTGGGTCCAGTGCGGGGGAGTCGTGCGTTGTCCTTGCTATTTCAGGATGCACATTACATGGGTTGTTTCTGATTAAGGCCAGTTCTGACTGGCCAGGCTCTGTTTAATTAAAGGTACAGTAAGCGATTGTACTGTAAACTGTCAAATTCTCCAAATATGTTCTTGTGGTTCGCTATTTTACAGTGGCACGCTTGTGTGCTTATGTGTGTGCTAGAACAGTCTGGTGTTTTCTACACGGCCCTGGCTCTGTGATAGGAATAGGAGATATTTGGTGAATTCAACAAAAGGTGAATTAGCTTACAATCACTGATTGTACCTTTAAACCAGTGACCCTCTCCCATTTGCACAGTTCACACAGTAGAGTAAAACTTTAACATCCCCGAGAGGCAATTTGACTTGCCACAGCAGTCAGTATAATAGAGCTCCGATACCCCTGACACAAAAACATGTTTTGACAGATAAATGAACAGACTTGGCACTATAGTTCTCTTTGATGCGTGTGTGTGCACTTATGTCTGTGTTGGTATGTCATGTTCAGTACGGTGGCAGGTGGTGTCGTCTCATAGTGGTGGAAATGTATGTGTGTGTGTGTGCGTGCGCGCGTGCACTTTGTGTCTGTAAGACAGTGATATGTGATCAGTAGAAGGTTGGATAGAGTGTCAGTGGCCAAGATGTCTGTCTCCCTCCAACTCTGTTTGCATATAGTCACGTCTCTCTCTCTCTCTCTCTCTCTCTCTCTCTCTCTCTCTCTCTCTCTCTCTCTCTCTACCTACCTACCTACCTACCTACCTACCTACCTACCTACCTAGAAAAAGATCTTCGTAAATATCAAACAACCAGAAGTTGATGAAACATTGCTGCGTTAATTAGTTTAACCTTAGGGATAGATTTCATTTAACTTAATCTTTTTATTAATTCATAATCTGGTGCTTGTCTACATTAATTGAGACGGTACGGGGATGTTAGGTGTCGTATCATCCACAATGATCTCTTTGAAGACGGGTAATCCATCTCTCTCCTATCACTCGTAATCTATTTGTACTACATGTTCTAACGTAGCTTGTGACCTCACCAGCAACTCTAGGTCCTACTGTGTGCCACAGACGACCCCCACTATGTGTGACTATGTGTGCTCCAAACAGACCACCTCTGTTTTGGGAGCACGGGTCGAACACGGGTTGAACACTGGTCGAAGCAGCAGCAGGAAGGCGTTTCATTCCCGCAGATGGCCCGTGGGGGGGCTAACATAGCCAGAAGGCTGTTAATGTTTAGCCGGGGGTTATTAAGCTCCTTGCAGATTTTCAGTTGTGATATGTGGTGTTTCAATGGGGAAATGCTAAAACGTCAGTTAGAAAGAATATCTTTCAAACAGAGGGCGCAGTTGTGTCTCCCGGCCAGAGGGGCCGCCAGCGTGCTTCAGCGGTGTTTCATGGACCACTGACACTTTGTTATTGTTTACAGTCTCGTTTGCGTCCTCTACTGGAGCAGCCTTTAATCATTTGGTGGTGCTGCAACTGTTTGTATTGCTTTATCGAGCATTTATTTCTAAATGAAATAAACTATAGCTCGACTTCAACGTCATCGTACTTGGACACCCTTCCCCTCGCTGGTCGCCGATTGGTCGGGACGGTGCTCCCTCACCTTGAACTTGTGCTCGTAGCTCTCCAGGGCCTCCATGACCATGCACACGGCCTCCATGGAGCGCTCCAGGCGGCCGTCCACGCCGTTGAAGCGGTACATGCTGCCGGAGACGTCTGCCAGCACGCGCAGGCGCTTGGGCTTCTGCTGAGGGCTGCCGAGCTGCACACACACACACACACACACACACATACGTGTACACATATACACGCAGGTGCGCACGCGCACGCGCACGCGCACACACACACACACACATTGTGGAAAGTGAAAATAAGACGGCAAAAACAAGAAATTTCAATTATAGCTGAAATTGTATTACAAAATGTGTTAAGGTTAAATAGAAGGTGACTTCTAAACACTGTAACACAACATTCCTTAAAAACCTTCGGGTGAGGCCAAAATTATTTAAAGCTCAGAGCTAAATGAGGTAGAAAAACACACATATTATGGTCATGTGTGTACTGTATATGATTAGCGTAGGAACTGTGTCTCTCACTCTCTCATTCTCTCTCTCTCTCTCTCACATGCACACACACACGCATGCACACGCGAGTGCATGCCAGAGAATGAACAGATCCCTACAGACAGTGTGGTCAGCTAAAATAATAATCACATACGCCACTGGAATGCACCGTGTGACAGATGAGGTCAAATTATGTGTGTTTCTGTTAGAAGGTGTGGCCCAGAGAAAAACACAACTTAAAGGTTGCTTAAATATCTTCAAGGACTTAAGGACACACTTAAGCGCGCGTACACACACACACACACACTCTACATTCATGCACAGCACGCACGCACACACACCCTACGCGTACGCACGCACGCACCCACACAGACACACACACACATCTACGCGCACGCACACACATGCCCCTACACACACACACACACACAACTACATGTGCACACACATCTACATGCACACACACACCTCTGGATCCAGCTCTCCTCTGCGTTTATATATAGCCTTCTCCCCGACCAGCCCGTCGATGATTTTAGCATCGTCCAGTTCTCCCAGTGCCTGGTTCTTCAGCCACTGGCGTTCCTTGCCCTTGGCCTGGTGTACACGTACACACGCACGCACACACACGCACACACACGCACACACACGCACACACACACACAAACAGCTGTTTGGCCACTTTACGGGACAAATAACGATGGTTCACCTATTGTTTTATTCCCACATTCCCAAGACATTAATATAAAAATAATTATAGAGATTGAGATTGTGATTCAAGTCAAGTTTATTTATTTATTTATTTGTGCTCCGGCTGTCACATTGCCTTTACAGTTAACATGAATATACTGTAGATACTACAGCACACCAAAATTACAAGTACAATTATTAAAAACATAATAAATGCAATAAATACAATAGACATGGTAAGCACTATGAGCTGTTAAGGAACCTAACTGCTTGTGGGAAAAAGCTATTATTGAAACGGGTAGTGTGCGTTTTAATGCATCGATACCGTATTTTTGACGGGAGGAGAGTGAATAATGCGTGTGCACGGTGGCTGGTGTCCTTAATGATGTTCTGGTCTTTCTTTTTACAACGTGAAGTGTATATGCCATGAGGTGATTAATTCAATGCCAATGATTTTGGCTGCTGTTTTTACTGTCCTTAATATCAGTTCATGATCACGAGCAGTCAAGTTCCCAAACCACACTGTAATACAGCCAGTCAGAATGCTCTCTATTGTGCATCAGTAGAAGTTAAGAAGGGACTTTGTGCCCATGACAAACTTCTTCAGGCGCCTAAGGAAATACAGTCTGCTGGGCTTTCTTGAGTATGCATTTTGTATTGAGTGACCACGTGAGAGTGTTCGTGATGTTTATGCCTAGAAAGCTAAAGTGATTAACTATCTCCACAGGTGCTCCATTAATGGAGATAGGAATGTGGTTTGCTATGTTCTTAATCAATAATAATTTAATTTGTCTTGCTGACATTTAGAGAGAGGTCATTGTTCTGACACCAAGTGTATAGTTCTTCACTTCTGTAGGCCTTCTCATCGCTGTTGCTTATAAGCCCAATCTCTGTAGTGTCATCTGCATATTGTATGATGCTATTACTGGCTTGCTTGGTGACGCAGTCACATGTGAACAAACTATACAGAAGAGGACTGAGACAGCAGCCCTGAGGGGTGCCGGTTCCAATAACTAATGT
>JAODLL010066689.1:0-17239 GCA_026546735.1 Forbesichthys agassizii
TATATATGTGTGTATATATATGTGTATATATGTATATGTATGTATATATATATATATATATATATATATATGTGTGTATATATATGTATATATATATATATATATATATATATATTAGGGGTGTGACGGTACGTGTATTCGTATCGAATTGTTCAGTACAGACGTTACGGTTCGTGCATGCAGTTTGTACGGTATGGTGTCGTGAAGATTTATAATGCGGAACCAAAAGTGACAAGCGCAAGTTTTCACACAGATGCTGTAAGCTTTGACCATGCCTTACCTGCTACTTTTAAAACAGCTGTGTGGGGAAACTGTTTGGCTTGTCTTGGATCAGAAAACCAGTGTGTTGGCGTTAAGTAAACAAGCCCGCAGCACAATGCACGCAAGTTTTTTTTCTCCGCTTTTGGACACTGCTGATCTCAGAGTGATTCTACCCGCTTTGCACAAGAGTAATTTCTCTGCTTCAAAAGCAACTAAGCAGAGAAATGGCTATATAAGGCTATATGTAATGTACTCTTAATTAATAAATGTTGCATTGCTGTAACGTATCGGGGAGGTGAGGTGAGGGACAATATTTCCTGATTAAGTAGTTTATTTATATTGATTCGGCTTTACACAGCTGAATCAACTCAAACCAACACTGAACAGCTGCAGTGTGTGTGTTGAATCTGTTGCGTAACCCACCGGTGAGAAGGAATGGGAGGGGGCGTGCCTGCACAGCTCCTCATGTTACAACTGCTTTGTGCAGTATAAGCATAATATTAGGCATGTTTTAGCCAGTTAAGTAGAATCATGACTGTATTAATATATATGAAGAAATCATGTGAACAACAAAGTTAAGAATACAACGTTGTAACAGTTGGATCAATAAAATTATTGGGAAAGGGTGTGTATGGCTGAGCCATAAGCAGCTGACTAGTTATCCTAATGGTAGTGCTGCCACTGTCTGATTGTGTGTGTGTGTGTGTGTGTGTGTATACCTGTACAGAGGTCATGTTGAAGGCAATCCAGGTGTCTAACTTTGACCTCACCACCTGTGATAAGACAGGAGATTAGGCTCTATCTGATACATTATCCACATATGCATATCCCAAGTTTTTGAGTACAGTAGGGGGAAAAAAAAAACGTATTCGTTGTAAAAAATTGTATTCACCCTGTAGGTTATTATATTGGAAACACTATATACACATTATGTGATATATTATATATTGTGAATTTGATTTCTGTTTTGAAAAATAATTGAAATTGGATGACTGCAACACACTCCAGAAAAGTTGGGAGTAAGGATGTCAACTATTAACATTTTTATGCTACAAATATTGTCTGAGAAATAATCTGTTTCACGATTACCATGCATGAATTTCATAACACTAGCGATGCAGTTTTGGAGAGTATCCTACTATCTAATGCTCTACTAAACTATCTAATGCTCTTTTTGTTTTACGGTCGTTGGCCCAACTTGTAAATCAGCTACTTAATTGATCCTAAGTGACACTTGTATCCAATTCCTTACCAACTCAATGTTTATTAGTTAACATGCTACTGTTATTTTTTAACTCAGTTATTACACGTTTTGCATATCCATCATCTTGAACAATTCCATTACATCCCAAAATAATTTTTACATTCCAAAATGCTCTCTCACTGATTTTTTTTTAAAATGGATACAGCACTTTGAAGGTCCCTCAGCAAAACTTTGCTTATTTTACATTCTGCTATTGCTAATTGCTAACTGGTAGCCCCTCTGAAACATTTGTTGGCTCTTATTCCCGGTAGGGATGTCACTATACCAGAAATTTAGTAGTCAATACCAATACGAGTGAAATTCCACAGTTCTCTATACTCATTTTAATACCACAGGAAAAACGTATGTACACTACCGGTCAAAAGTTTTAGACCCCACCCCAAATTTTCAAGTTTATTATTGAAATTCCAAGTCCAATGAATATCTTGAAAATGGTAGAAAGGTAAGTGATGAACTGCCAGAGGTTAAAACAAAATGGTAAGGTTACCCAAAAGTAAAAAATAATGTACATTTCAGATTATACAAAAATGCCCTTTTCAGGGAACAATAAATTGGTTAACAAATTAAAGCTTTTCTGCAGCAATGGAGGTTAATCAAGCCTTGATCGTTGGTGCTACAAATTTCCAAAGGGTTCCCAACTTGTTCCAATAACTTACAACCCCCCGTCTGCATAATGCCAAGGTGTCAATGAGTACAGTTTCCTACACCATCAAAAGGCACTTGGAAATTGGAGGAAACTGACAGGAAGTAGTCTGGCAGACCAAATGCCACAACAGCATCAGAAGACAAGTTTCTGACAGTCAACAGCTTGTGTGATAGGCGGCTCACAAGACAACTAAAGACTCAGACACACGATCACCTGTGGGCTCCATGCGTTGTTCGACCACACATAGCTTTCGCCTGACCTTGCTGCCTGAGTTATTTCAATTTGTGGTTGGGAACTTTTTATAGTTTGTGTTTTGTAGGAACATTTTCTTGTTTTTTGTTTGTTGTGTAAGGTTAATAACGGTTTATCGATCAGTGGCAGTGTTGCCAACTCCTCGGTAAGGAAAGTAGCTATTGGCTGTGCTAAAAGTCGCTAGAATTCGTTAATGACGTCATCGCCTAATTTGCATAATCTGCCATGTGATGTGCATGTCATTGCGAATGACGCTGTAGGAGAGGAATAACGTCGTGAAAGAGACAAAAAATGAGTAAAAACACCAGAAATATATTTAGAATTACTTTCTTCTGTCGATTCATGTTTGTTTTTTATATTACAATTCCAACCCTCCTCCTTTATCTGGGCTTGGGACTGGCAAAATGAACCATAGAGACACTATGGCAGAGTTACAAATGTATTTTTTTATCCTTATGGTCCACTAAGGAGGTCACAGTAAAACATTTTGAAGGGCGGCAGGATCAGCCAGCGGCATCAATCCCGGCACATGCGCGGTTCATTTTCAGTCTGGACGCGGAGGGTGACAAGGGAGGGAGGACAAGAGGAAGAACGATACGTGCTTTCATGTCAGAGTCTCCAAAAGTCTCCAGTAACACCAGAAAAAGTCACTATATTTGTCGCTAGTGGCTTTTTGAAAAAGAGTCGCTAGAGGGGTCTGAAAACTCGCTAAATATAGCGACAAAGTCGCTAAATTGGGAACACTGAGCAGCAGCCTATGTTTACCATTGCCTAGGCCACCAGCTAGGATACCAACAGTTTTTTGCTCAGACCAGACCTACGGGAGAAGCAACAGGCAGGCAGACAGCGGTGTTTTACCCCCCCCCCCCCCCAACCTTGAAAACAATAAAGAAAATAATTCGAAAATAAATCTCATATTGTTAAGACTTCTTAACACAGTTTTACAGCGTTAAATTAAATCAGCTTTGTTATGTTAACTAGCCTCCGGTACGGTACAGTACAATACCCAGTTGTTGGGAGCCGTTTTTACTCGTCTTTATTTACTGGTAGGCTACAGTCTATTAAACATTAAAATTACAATCTTATGGGCAGAATCGCTTATGTTAACGTGGGCCCTGGGTGGGAAAATTACTGAATTTAAATGACTGATACATATTTATAAATTTGTCAGGCAGCAGAATAAGCAGGGGCTTTGAACATCGTGATATCCATCCATGAAGACTCTCTCTCCCTCTCTCAATATATAAATTAAAACATTTTTAATTTGAAATGTTGCAAATGTCTTTCATTACCTAAGCCTATCATGTTTTATGATGTAAAGTTGTTACTAAACGTTTCTAAAATGTTATAAGAAGTTATGTAAAGGAAAGATTATGTAACGAACTGAAAAATCCCATTTGTCAACGTTGATTAAATGTTGGTTTCAATGTTGGTCTGCTATCTGGGAAGGCACCCGGGTTTAGTGCAAAAAAGCATCTACTCGACATCAAACAGCTAAGAAAAATAAGAAAATGCCAAGATGCTTTAAACCAGCAACAGCAACCCCCTCAACATGGCATGCAACACTTGATGGACCATTAGGCCATAGCCTATTGAGAACAATAGGTTTTAGTTTGTCACTTGAAGCTATAAGAACCTATAATTGTTTCAGCATACATACTTCAGCATTAGGGGTGTAACGGTTCACCAAATCCACGGTTCAGTTCATATCGCGGATTTATATATAATTTTTTTTTTTCCTTTGTGTGGTATAATCTGGGAATTTTTTCTGGCCTTGATTACATTCTGAAGTATTTTTTCTATACTTTCTGCCACTAGATGGCACACTAGTACCAGCTTCTCAGACAAACAAGAACACTGTTCTTGTTGTCACCCACACATGCTGAACTAGGTAAACACACAAAAAAGATGAGATCAGATTACATTATAGTAATTATAGTAGTATAGTGGCTAAGGACAACATTCCACTATATCCTTAACAAAGAAAATAGTAATTGTTTGCTGCTTTATTAATGTGTAAAATAGACGCCTTTTTAAAATTCAACAATTTGGACTACGCTACGGCATCACCGACCGTCATACGGAAGTGCTTCTGTCGGCTACACACGTAGCCTAGGTCCGTTTATGTGATGGCATCACATACTGTTTCTTAGCAGTTGTGTCAGACTTAGCTGGAGCTGCAGATTCAGAAATGCTTGGGAAAATGTATCTTCTGTGGACGCTACCGCACTACTTGATCAATTAAAGAGCTTCACTACTGAAAAGCTATTTGATTCAGAAAACAGCGACGCTACCGCCACGCTACTCAGAAATCTAGTTTAACTAGTAGCGTCGCTACAAGCAGCGGCGCTGATATAGGTATATAGCTTCTTCTTCGTCTTAGGTAACCTAGGCTAGGGGCAGTAGTAGTAGCTCCAAACACACCCTTATAACCAATCCGGCTGTGGCCTGGGGTAGGACCGCCTATCTTCTTAACATTTACGGCCACGGCAATATGGAAATAAATAAAACAAGGAAATGTGGAAATACGGAAATAAATAAATGTTGAAATACAGAAATAAATAAATACATAAAACAATGTATAAATAAATTCAAGAATAAATACATGTAAAAATAATTAAATAAATGAATGTAGAAAAAATACAGAAATAGCCCTTTTTAATACAAAAATGTAATTATTTTTTCAATTATTTTTCAATTATTTAATTATTTATACTTTTCTTTATTTATTTATACTTTTATATATTGATTTATTTCTTTTTTATTATGGCAGTCCTGGTCCTCCATACAAGAAAGGTAACTGCTGCGTCATGTCTAACCCATCCACGACGACACAGTATTTCTGTGTGTGCGCTGCGCGTCTTGTTGTTTCTCAGGAAAATGACACACACACGCATTGAGGTTTCTATGAAGTGTGATATTATTCCACATTGTTTCGTTTGAGCAATGATCGTTGCCACAATCTGACATTGTGACGGGGGTTAATTACATTAATTCTATAAAATCGCTTTGTATTGTGTTTTGACAACTATAAAAAGGTTCCCTGGTTCTAATCTAGTTTTGAGCTAAATGTGAAATGAAAATTGTAGTTTAATTACAGTAGAAACATATATGAGAGTTAAACAGGCTGTAACAGGTTGGGTGTGTGTCTGTGTGTCCGTGTGCGGACTGCGGTTCTGTATTCCGTAACCACGACACGAAACCGTGGACGTTTGTATCTTGGTTTTGGTCTCAGAACCGTTACACCCCTAATCAGCATACATCCGGCACAAGGATATAAGACAATATTTATATTGGTAGGCAACAACTAAGGTATATTTTAGGCTTTTACAAAAATTGTTATGTTCAATGCCGTTTGGTGTTGCTCACGGTTGAAGACCGAGCTTTGCCTAATCCCAACCCGCCAAAATATCACATATGAAGACCTGCCAACTCTGCAAACATTTTTAGCAGCAACAAACAGTTCTGAAAAAAACAAGAATATTTTCTGTTTATATTCTGCTTCAGCGATTAGGCTAATAATTCAGCCCATCTGCATTATATTATGGAGAGGCTGTCCACACCGAGGTCACCAGGTATGCTTTGCACGTTCCCAACATGTGCTTGATAGGTCATTAAAGTAATTGGCATGATAAAACTGTCTTAAGGAAAAAGGGTCGCTGTCAGATCACAATATAACCTAGCAGCCTTATCGCCAGTATTTAGCGTATTAAGGGCATTCAATAAATGGTGGCTGAAAGAGAAACTAAAGAGTAAAACCCCAGCTATAGCCTAAGTTTATACCTTAAACAATTTTGTCCGTTCAAAGCAGCCAAAAATGAACATAAACTGTTTGAATAATAGTCATTTTAATCTAATTTAACGAAAAACATGTTACAATAAAAATTGTGATTTAAAAAAATGTTTTCCCCTTAACGATTGACAAAATTTCCCTGCGCATAACATAGTACATTAACCATTCTTGGAAGGGACATATTTCAGAGCGGTTTGCTTTTTTATTAATAGGGAGATATATAATGTGTGTTGTCAGCCATAAATTACGTAATTTCACTCTCCAATAGGCTACGTCAAAGATGCTATGATCTGACAATCTACAATACTGTCTGGTGGTGAACCTTGTAGCGTTTTTGCCTTTTGCACTGGAGACCAGGGTTCAAGTCCCGAATCGGACAGATTTCACTCTGCCGTCATTTGGTTTTTCCCATTATTAAGTTTAAAGTTTTAACAACCTTGATTACGCAACATTTTTCATAAAACTTTTGTCCCCCTCACCTTAAAATGATCTCCTGCACCACTGACAAAAAGATGAATGTGCCATGAGAATGATATAGGCTACTGTAATGTCTGTACAGAGCATGGTATAATTTCCAGTGTTCATTGAACAGAACGATCTCTGAGGTCTTCAGGTCAAGGCCTTTTAACTGTCCCAAGAACTCGTTTTAAAACTAGAGGTGACCGCGCTTTCGGTGGCTCCCAGGCTATGGAAAGCTCTCCCTCTCGCTTTAAGAGCTATGGATACTGTGGACACTTTTAAAACACACCTTAAGATGCATTAGCATTTGATTTTATGATGTTTGCTGCTTTGCTTTTTACTGTATTGTGTGTTTTTTTTTTGTGGTAATTTCATTGGCTTGACTGTAAAGCACTTTGTGACTTTTTGTCTGTAAAAATGTGCTATATAAATAAAATGTACTTACTTACTTGAAATTAATTATAAGTCTATGGTTTTACCCGCTCGGGGCTCCCTCCGTGAGAGTGCTCCTAGGTCGCGTAAACATTTACACAGAACCCGGTCGGCGATTCGGAGGAATCGCCAAGAGCGATGTGAAAATGCGATGGTTAAAACGCTTTTAGCCCTTTAGTAAATAACGCCATACACTCATACCGCAAAAATGCGTCATGCTTACATTTTATTCGCTTCAAGGTTGATTTTGTTTCACTTTCGCCAGGCCATTAAATAGGTTAAAACCATTCACAACAGCCCATATGATGTCACATTACAATGTCGGTAAAAGCTTTGCTGAAAAGTTCAAAGGAACTGTTTGCATACTGGTTTTTGTGACTATTATTCTCTGATCATCCGCCTGGAACGCAAAGTAAACTACTTTCTGCTTTTTTTTTTTAAAACTATTTGATGTGGGACTGCAGGCGCACTTGCCGCCAGGTTGGATCCCCGATACCTACAAAAACGAGTACTGTCATGTTTTCAGAATTTTGGCATAGACTTGGTAACGAAGCTTTGGTTCTCGTGACATCCCTAATTCCCGGTAGTTCTAATACCAGTCTCCATCGCATTATTCGTGCCTTCCTGAATAACATTCAGATTTGAGTACACCCTACTGTTAACATAATTCATATCAAATATGATTATGAATCAATGATCATACCTGCAGGCTTTAGCAGATGTGTATTTAACACAACATTCCTTTGGCACATGCTAAGAAGGTCCTCTCCAACATCTGCAACACAAACATTGGCATTTTGTAACTTCCAGAGTGTCTAAAGGTAAACATCGCCTGCTGGGGATGGTTGGATGGCTGGATGGTTATTGACCTTTCCCTTACCTGAAACTAATCAGAGAAATCCCCTGCAAAGTCCAGGGCTCTTAGAAAAGCACACCACACTCCATTAGGTTTGAGACACTACTGTATAAGTAACAATAATGATGTATTAAGGCTGCTCAATTATGGAAAAAGTAATGATCATGATTATTTTGGTTAATATTGAAATCAAAATTATTTAATACGATTACTCATTGACTTTAGAAATATTTGGCATTTACTGCATCTACGGTAAACAGTGTAACAAATTAACAGTGAAAACAACTTCAACTGTGAAATATCCATTAATACTTTTCATGTAGATATTTCCCTTTCACCCTGTCATGGGTGAAAGGAGGGTGTGCACCTGCCATTCAGAACAAAAGATAAAATAAGATTAATTAATTAATTAATAGTTTTTCCTTTTCCTCAATAATATTGTTTCTGTAATTGTTAGGAGCCAAAATTGGGTTAATTGCACAGCCCTATGATCTAGTCTTACATATTCCTACAGACTTTGTTCAAAGTACCAGTTTATTACAGTAATGCAGTGCCTAAAAGGATTATCAAGTAACACACTGAAGGGGAAGGCTGGCACTAGATACTGCCTATGTATAAGCATTTGTCAATCTGTAGATATTTAAATTGGATTAGATACTCAGTTTCCCACAATGCATTATCTGACAAATTACTGTTTACTGTCTACAATGTTTAAACAACCTTTTATACAAAAAGTAAAACCATTAATATTAGTTTTGGATTTCATTAATTACAAATATTAAGACCAGCAATAAACTGGTAATCATTGTCAGACCGACGCAGTTTTTATTTTCCCGTCCAGCCAGGGACGGTTTGTTCATTAGGGTTTTTGGGCGATGCACTGCCAAAGAGAGAAAGAGAGAGGAGGGAATTTCAAACTTTACCAGTGTACGCTACGGTAGCTGATTGTCCTGCCTCTAAATATCTTAATCCAATCAGCGTTTAATGTACCGTGGAGTAAGTCTAGCCAGGTTCCAGACCCTTTTTGGGCGATTTCAATATGGCTGAAAATCGTCCTTACCGCTCTCATAGACGTTCCGCGTTAACATCTTTTTTCACAAATGCAGGCTCTTAAATGCATTCTCTATGGCTTCTGGGGGTGCTGTCAGTGACGCGTGTTGTCTACGCAACATAACCTAGTCCGCATAAGATTTGAATTGTATTTGAGCAGTGCGTGTTGGTCGCGGCATCCGTCAAAAATAGACACGCTGCCTATCTTTAGCAAAGCAAACCGGAGAGCTGCTTCAGGGATGCTTCCAACACACCACGCGCGCGTGTAGTGGAAGTGAAAGCATTGACTAGAGTGGACGCGATCAGCTCCGGAGGCCGCGTCGCAGCCGGAACATGTCGCACACGCTACACACATGCGCTCAGTGGAATTCCGGGGTAAGATAGATTGTGGGAGAGCCTTTTGCTGCACCTAAAATAACAATGAAAATAACATGACAACTGAATCAGACTATTATGAATACATTTATTTTCATTATCAACCTAAAGTGTGTTTGGTTGCCCTCATTTATGAAGACATTTGATTAATTGGTAGACTACTTTCCGGTTATCTGGACCACAATATAGAATTAATATTTTTTTAAGAGCTCCACTGCATAAGCTTTTTAAGGGTTAGGTTCAGGTTTGGGTCAGAAATTGATTAGGGGTAGACTAGTGGTATGGCACTAGTGAGGTGACTAAAAAACTCTAACATAAACATTGTAGGCTACAATGCAATGTGACAACAGCTAGTTGACTTAAAGCTACAGTAAGCAATTTCACTGTCAATTAACAATTGGCTATATCTCATTGGTCTGCTGGTTGCCTGTTCTTTGTGCTGGATAAAATCTGATGTTTGTAGCCTATACACAGACCTGCCTCTGTGCCGATCGCACCACACTATCTAATGTCCTAGCCTTTGCTTTGTGTTTTCAGTGTGTGGTGGGCAAAGCTTCTGACGGAAGCAAGAGGTTATTTTGTTTTGATCGACAAGTTTTTTCTAGAATGATTTAGATACCTTTAATGTACCTAGGCTATTGAATGAGTCACTAAAACAATTGCCCTCCAACATTTTTTGAGCAGGAGCCGTCACTGCGTCCAGCACCCGTGTTGCTTAAATAGCAAATGCACTTGCGCTAATTTGAGCGCCCCTGGGTGTGTTGGTATGAACATGAGGGGTGGTCTAGTGCATTGTTGGCATATTGCTACCTTGAGGCATCAAAAAGTGATCGACAAGCAAAAAACTTGGTCTGAAGTCATTGTGTGGTATGGTGCATCATCAAGATAGAAGTATAATCTACAGCGGGTGCACAATAAGTATGCACTCTGCGTGTTACACACACACACACACACACACACACACACATGCAAAGGATAAAAATGTAAAAGAGTACAACGTGAAAGATAATTATTGTGTAGCCTACATAAACAGTTGTGTGGAATCTCTGCATTGCCAAGATGGTCTGCTCCAGCTTTCACAAACTATACCACTGGGATAACAGCAACCTGCCCATGGCGCAAGCGCGTTTACATTTTTAAAAGGGAATGGGAGATGACACTGATTGGATTATCCTGGTTACGCTCAAAACACACTCATGAATAATGAAGAGACTAAGTCCAACCCTTTAACTGCTTTAAAATAGTTAAAGTGGATTTGGACACACCCTAAATGCAGTATGGGCCTTGTGCTTTAAACCATGTGTTTAGATCGTTAAAATAGGGCTTGTTAAGCTACGATAAAGCACATTGAGCGCAGACCAGAATACTCCTCCAGACTCCTGCTTGTATAATTAGGTTTGCTTGGTCTAAGAGCTTTCGTAGGCTACCATAGTACTAGGGCTGTACTGGGATATTCAACTATTCAGACAGTTGTTTGGTGTGTGTTCTAAGAGTTTACATTTTGAGATTCAAATATTCTTTTTTTTTCAAGCTTTTTGCATGCATCCCTTTGATCAGTATTTTCTCATAAAAAAAATGTAAAAATTAATGTGTTCGATATTCCATTGGTTAAGCCTACACCCTAATTAACACAATATGTTTCAACTGGCTTAATAAAGCCTAATTAACTAAATTTAACAGAGTAAAATTGCATGTTTAAATATAAAGTCTGTATTTTAGGTTGTTTCCAAAATAATGATACATATTAATACAATATAGTGATAAAACCACAATTTAACTTTCTTTGGCAAAAAAGTTTGAGAACATTAATACAAATTTGAAAAACAAGAATAAAAAAGCATCCAACATACCTGTGCAGTAAACCATTTTGGCCACAGTTGCCATGACAATACTTGTCAGGCCTGTCCCGGCCCCTAGCTCTAGGACTGTGGCTTCTCTGAACATATCTGGTCCAGACAGGATGAAGTCGGCCAGTAGGAATGCTCCTCGCCACACCTAATGATGGCAGAGAGCACCCAAGCTTCCACATGCATGTATGTCAAAAAGGAAACATTAACAACTTAACCGTATATGAAAGGAAACAACGTAGTATACTCGCTGACCTGCTTTCCAACATCCTCCAAAGGAGTGGCCATGGTGTGTTCTGTAAATAAAACAGAAATAAATGGTTCTTACACAAGAATAAAACACATTTGTGTCTGGCTGTACTCCACATATACAGTATGTATATACAGTAATGATAAGATTATTTTATTGAGTCAGTGTTTTTATGAGCCACTGTTCTTTGCAACCAACAGCCCCCAGGGGGGCAATAAAGCTATAGATGTTTATGAGATATCCTAGTCTGTGATTTGTGTTAAGCATTCAGCACAACACATTTACATAAGTATAAGCACATACGAAACAAACAACATTTGCTTAAAAAATGTAGAGACACTTGGGTCCTTACACCCGGTGTGAAAAGCGGCACCATTAAGCACCAAGTAGATTAATTATTTTCAGACTGATGCATTGGTAATGTCTTTTCCATGTTGTTTAAATAGCAAATACATTGCACCCATTTGAGCACCCGTGGTCTTAAAATGTCTGTCTGGTGCAATGTTGGCACTTTGCTTTCTTGAGGCAGCGGAAAGTAGTTGCACAATTAACTAACAAAAGCCTGGTCTGAAGTCAGTGATTCAGTATTTCACAGTTTTTATGGGAACATTGTAAAGAGAAAAGCCCAATATGCACCTACATAGGCGGATGCACTCCTTGTCACACAGTGTTTCGCCTGATTGTATAAAATCTCCAACACTGTTTTACACTCCATGCAGAGTAACAGGCCGGTGGTGACAGCAGGTCAGATGAAGTGATTCAGGGTCTTACCGATCCTTATGATATCACTACAGCACAGGTCTCCACCTTCCCATTGGTCCAGCTCAACAGAGGACTGACGGAGAATGACGGGACAGACTGCATCTCTGGCGCTGCAGTCTGAGGAACTCTTCTTTGGCCTGTTTTAATTAAATAAAAACACACCCGTTTAAACATTAGGAGGTGTTTGGTGACTCACATACTGTGCCTCTGCCATGGATGAACACCATAAACAATAATACAGAATTATTTTATCCCTGACCATGCAAAGTTTCACTAAAAATCTTCCACTAACCCGTAATGCGTATACACATCTAAAAATGATTTCCAATACAGCTCTCTATGATGAATTTACCTTACGTATATAATTATAATTATTATTGACTCCTCTAAAGCACTATTGAATATGGATCTGGACACAATGGGACTAAACTAAATAATCCCGAAATTGGCCTACAGTACCAATGATCACTAAATTTAAAAAAAAAAGCCTGTTTAACGCCGAGTATGTAAAGGTAAGCAGTTCACGACCTCAGAAAAATAACATTAACCAAAAAAGTTACCAGCCTGATGCACAAGCAAGAGATATGGTCTACACTAGAGCTGGGCGATATACTGGTATTTAATTTATACCGGTATTTTTATCAAAAAGAGATATTAACTATATTGTCAAATTGTATATCAGTATAGTTATGTGTTAATAATTTTCTGAATTGTTCATCACTCCCTCCATTCCTGCACTTGGCTTGAGTGAGGAGTGGAGTGCGGAGCGCATGATTTAGTACATTCAGAGTGTCGAAGGGGCGGCGACACCAGAGAAAGCCCACGTGTCGGCCTAACTCCGCTTGCACAAGTTGACACGGAGTGAGCATTTGAAACGCACATTTTTTTCAGAGTAGCCAACGAGAGCGCAGATACTGAGTCACATGCTCAATTTCGTTTCTGACAAACAGATACAGGTAGCTACTAGCCAGCTAGTAGTGATGTGCGGATTCGACTAATCTTATCAGAAAGGATTGTGAGTGTGTTGGGTCAAAACAAGGCCACGCAGCGGTCCGACCAAGTTATAAATATCTACTGAATCATTGTGTGCAAGCGGGGATTCGCCGATCCTTGCTCTGTCAAGCACAAACACAAAAAAATGGCACAGCTCTGAAGCAGTGGTGCAGATCCTCTCATCTGTCAATAGACTAATCTGCAGCCATACCAAACTATAAAGTTGGTACACGTTTATTTAGTAGCATATACGCATACTGCCTATAGGCTATGTTTTAAGCTAGCGCAGCCTATTGCGAACAGATAAATTAAACAATTAAATAAGCCTATAGTAAGGTTACTGCTCACTTTGCTGTAGCCTGCCGTGGCTACAGCAATAGGCATAAGGACTTTGGTGGTTCTGCTATTGGCATGTCCCTTTGAAACGTACATTAAATTAGAAATCATTATCTCTATATCGCCATTGATATACAGACACAGGTTGGCGGTGTGTGGGTCTGGTTGGGTTCGGGTGGTTGATGAACGCATATGTTTTTGTTTATAATCATCTAGAAATAATATCTATAAATAAAAAACGCCAAATTTCCATCAGGTTTCATGTTTTCTCCTTTGTTTAATTTGCCACGATTAGCATAAATAGCTTGTTGTTACCGCTAGGCTAAACAATACTGTAAGATATTTAACAAATGTATTTGCTTTTCGATGCAGCAGTATAGTTCCATGATTATAATACAGTCTTGCAGAATCAATATAAAGTGAGATTTTCCAATGCTCTCGTTGTTTAGCCTTATAGATTGAGACCATTGTTGACAAGAGTATTTTTGTCAACTAGTGCAAGTAAAATGTGTTGAGTTTCAATGATAGTTTAAATGACATCATTACTAGGAACATCGCTATTTTTCCATTTGCATTTTTTAATATATATTTCAATCAATCAGCGTTGTGTTTATAGCTATATGGCCATGGTTTCGGTGTGCCGACCATGGTGCCGACTGCGAAAACGACCAGATGGTTTATCCAATCAACTGCCAAGTATTTCTTTGAAAGTACAGCCATTCACAAATGGTTTTAATGTACGGCACCCCAGATGGACGTGTGACAACAATTCATCTGGCTTGTCAGGAGGAATACCGATATATATCGTGTCCCTGTATTCAACCTAAATATATCGGGATACTATTTCTGGTCAATATCGCCCAGCCCTAGTCTACACTAGGGGTGCACGATATTGATCAAATGTGATATTGCGATATTGATCATGGAAATTGCAATGTCGGTATTAATTTTGATATTTTAAAATCACAAAGGTTATGGGAAAATACATTAACATATATTCATAACATATGAAAACAACACATTTTCAACTGACATTCATATTGGACTCATACAACAGTAATTTATTTATTTATTTGATTTTTATTTTTGTATTTATTTTCCTCAGCCACACATCTTACTCTTGTTAAATCAAACACAACTAAGCCATACAGCCAATGGACGCATATCTCCACAAAATAAACTGAATATTGCAACATTTTCGATATGATATTGCGCAACGTGATATTGCGATAACGATACTGAATCGATATATTGTGCACCCCTAGTCTACACTCAGCGTTTAGACATGGCTCCTGTACACTGACTAAAGCTAGTGAATGAACACTGCACACTGGATCAAATTCAGTCAACAGACCACTGGCACTGTTGCTGATAACGGCTTGATGAATCTTGAATGAAGCATTTAAAGTGTGCTAAAACTACAGGCGTAGCCTTCATACCTACGTGTCACCTCAAGATCTCCATCTTGATCTAGAACTGAGCCCACTCCTCCATCTTCCCCTCTGTCGGCCCCAGTTTCTTCTTTTTCTTTGCGTTTGTCGACTTCCTTCTGTGTGTCACAGTCTAAATCTTCCCCTGCTGCAGAAGAAACAAGCTCATTGGAGTCTCTCTTCTCGTCTTCCCGCAGGATTTTAAATTTGGACACAAAGACTAGATGAAAAACACAATGCACACAATAATTTCAATAACTTTGCTGTTGATAACCATTCATAAAATATTTCAGTCAGGTGGAAAATGTAGAGAAGTAAAAGTACTTAAGTTGTGGCTGTTCTACTACTCGAGTAGTAGAACAAATGATCTGCCCCAGCAATACTAAACAAGCTTCTCTGCTCTTGTAAGTGTCCCCTTAATAGTAGACTTTACTTCAAATTTCACAGGATGTGCTTTGAATTTAGAAAAATGTTTAAGAAAGAAACAATACAAAGAAATATACACTAATTGTGTTTAGTTCCTACAGATCGTGTGGACTGACTGTGTATGCAGTGAAGTATTATACAGCAAATGAGACTTTCACTAATACACTGGGTCTATTGAGCACAGAGGAGATCAAAGTCTCCACTCAGCATACTGCAGTGAAGTATGACTCAGTCTGACTCAGGTTAGTTTTAGATGTGTAAGAAAATATCCATACACCTGAGTATCGCAATGTTCGCGATACTGTATTGATTCTCTAAATCACGGTATCGATTTAAAAACATTTTTTTTCTTCCTCAATTTATTTGTAAAAAAGGACCAAAATAGGGACACAAAATATAATAACCTCAAAAGAGAGGAAAGATGTGTGTCAACATATTTAGCTTAAAGCTAGATTCCATCTACAGTCCCTGAGCAAGTTTGCATAAGTGTTTGTTATTTTATGCAGCGGTGCCACACATTAGCATGTTTCCACAAGTTAGAAATCGCAATATATCGCCTTGCTTATAGTATCGCAATATTTCTAATCGTGGCCCCTGTATCGTGACAGGTATCGTATCACCAGATTCTTGCCAATACACAGCCCTACTAAATAATGATGACTATACTCAAATACAATACTTCTAAAACACAAACTGGTTCCAAATATGCCATTACACTTCTTACATGTCATCGAGCAACACTTGCCACACCCATTAAATGCAGGAAAACTCCTTTGAAAGTAGGTTAAGAACGTTTTAGTTCAGTAAAAATTTTAATTAAACGTTCAGTCCAATTGTACATTACAGACATAACATCTTAATTTTAGAACAAGACGTTTCCGACCCTGTGACAACAGGAATAGTTTTTTCCATCCAGTATACCGGTTTTATTTTCCTGTATGGTGTTTTTCCACATACCGCCATACTGTAGCACAGCTGAAACAACAGCTTTAATGGGTGTTGTATTTGTTCGACGCTAGAAGTGCTAAGGGAACGCTGTACAGTGTATTAAGTGGGGACCCATTAACTGAGCGTAATAGACGCACTTGTTTTTTCAGCGGGACATTCCAATAGAATTGACATTCCAACCTTTGAGTGTCATCTTTTTCCAATTTAAACCGAAAGCAAATGTAGTGGCATAATATTGTTAATCTCACTGAAAATAGTAAACTACAAATGATGGGTTTAAATAAATCAGATTCTGTCCTGCTAAACAGATGTTGCATTGCTAGTGTAAAATTGAGACAAACTTAAAACTAAGATCATATATGGCCTTTTTTAATTGCACAAGCAGGCTCGGCTCAGCACGACAGTTCACGATCAGCCCAGTGCGGTTGAACGTTGCATTTCCATTACAACCGGGCTGTCCGTCTTTAAATGATGACGTGCTTATCTAGTCAATCACGTTTAAAAGTAGTGCCCTCTTTACACTACAGTATGCCTGCAGCCTGACTACACAACACAATCGGATATGTATGCATGTATGGGGTATTGTCAAGAGGAAGATGGGAGACACAAGACCCAACAATGCAGACAAGTTGAAGGCTGCTATCGAAGCAACCTGTGCTTTCATAACACAGCAGTTCCACAGTCTGATCTAGTGCTGGGACGATTAGTCAACGTAACCAAAGTCACCGGTTACTAAATACGTCGATTTGCTAAATATACCGTCGACTCGGAAAAATATCAGAAATCAGAAATCAGAAATACTTTATTAATCCCCTAGGGGAAATTCTGTGTCACAATTACTCAGCTTGTATGTCAAGAC
>JAODLL010066710.1:0-14858 GCA_026546735.1 Forbesichthys agassizii
CACACACACACACAAGCGCATATATACACAGTTACACACACCCACGCACGCACTCACACACACACACACAAGCGCATATATACACAGTTACACACACACACACGCACGCACGCACTCACACACACACACAAGCGCATATGTACACAGTTACACACACACACGCACGCACATACACACACACACAAGCGCATATATACACAGTTACACACACACACGCACGCACGCACACACACACACACAAGCGCATATATACACAGTTACACAAGCACGCACACACACACGCACGCACACACACACGCACGCACGCACACACACACACTCAAGCACATATATACACAGTTGCACACACACGCATGCACGCACAGACACACACACAAGTGCATGTATACACATATACACACACGACCACGCACACACGCACAAGCACATACACACACGCACGCACGCACACACACATACACAGTTACACACACACGACCACGCACACACACATGTGCACAAGCACATACACACACACACCTACACAGATACACACACACACAAGCGCATATAAATAGTTACACACACACAAGCACGCACACATGCACGCACACACGTGCACAAGCACATACACACACTCCTACACATGCACGCGCACGCACACACACAAACGCAGGTACGCAGTTACACACACACACACACAAGCACACACACACCTACACACACACAATGTGTCCGTACTGTAAACAGCAGCATCGCTATGTGTTTGTTTGCTCCAGGTTTGGTCTCATCAGACAAAAACAGTGCCAGATACCTGCTCAGCCGAAAAGGCGGCAACGCAGTTGTCATAGCAGTGGGAGGAGCTCCGGAGGCGCTCGACGCCCACCCTGGCACCTACAACGTGTTCCTGGCCAACAAGAAAGGCTTCATTAAGCTGGCCATGCAACATGGGTAAGACCAGAGAGGCACGAGCGATGGTAGATGAAGGATTTTAAGAGAGGGGGTTCAGCGGACGGCACTTTGGTTTTTGGAAAGGGGTGGGTGGGGCGGTGGGGGGGTGTGAGGGTGGACTTTGCACCTTTTATGCAGACCAGAACGACCTAATATTTCATGCAAGTCAGGGGAGGTATATACATTTTACCCTAATATTGCCCATTATTTCTCTCTAGGGGCGTTAACGGGGATTTTGATTAAGTAACAATAATTCCCTACAATAATTCCATAAGTACCTACGATCAATCGGAGGCTAGAATGGTGTTTCTGCAGCAAATTGCTTTGGGGTAAATTGATTGTTTGCTTCAGCCAGGCCATGCGCGATAGATTTAGCTGTCTGGGCCCTACTCACATCAGCCTTCACAGCAGAATGCCGTTGGTGACACGTCCACTTCAGAGACCGGAAGCATTACGGCGCTCCATCTTTGTCAATATTATAGGAATGTTGTGCAATGTACGAAATGAGTTGCCACTGTGAAATCTGATTGACTGCAGATTACGTTTTTGTGGCTACTTGATGCTGATTTTAAGAGCTTTATTCAAACACCTCACACGTGATTTCATAATAAATTACAGTACACAGTCAGTTAACTTTGTCTACTACTGAAAAACAGTTATGGCACACACACACACACACACACACACGGGATTCAAATGGCAATCAAGAGACAAACAATGTGTTCCACAGTGCCAATCTGGTGCCAGTCTTCTCGTTCGGAGAGAATGAAGTGTTTTATCAGGTGCCAAATCCCCGAGGCACCTGGATCCGACTGATACAAGAACGCCTGCAAAGCATCATGGGTATCTCCCTGCCCCTCTTCTACGCACGTGGTGTATTCCAGTACTCCTTTGGGCTCATGCCGTACAGAAAACCGATTACCACAGTGGGTGAGTGACGAGACATGCTGTTGGTTCATATGACAAAACATGCAGGCACAAACCTCTTCTCTTAGGAACATACAGTGCCAATTTGCTCTGACTAAAGATCAAGTCATGCGCTTCCTTGCATTGCTATATCATGCTATTATAGGCCCAGGGATAACGTAAACAAAACTACACCTCTGGACCCATAACTTCTTCCCCCCGCCATCGTCAGCTTTTCTTTTCCCCACTTCAATTTGCCCCTCAATTTCTGCGTTCCACATTTGAATAGCTAAACATATCCTTTTTATGTATTTTAATGTATATTTAAAAAAAAAAAAGAAATTTTATATATATATATATATATATATATTTGGCTCAAGGGGAGGTTAATAAAGTAATCTAGCCAACATGCTGCAGCTCACCAATTCTTTTATTTGCGACCTAAGTTACGATTGGTTTATTTGGTGAGATATGGGAACCATATGTCAGGGATGAAGAGCCTGAATCCACTGATCATTACACCAGGCACGCAATGCCTACTAAATGCTTTGCTAAATGTTTTCTAGGAACTTTATTCATTTCATTTATGTAAAACAAGACAAATTACCGTACTGTGTAATGCTACATTCTGCAATCAGTATTTAGTGTATTTCTTCAGCACTCAACAAATAATCAACCATTTAGGAACCTTGACATTCAAGGGCTTTTAGAATTGCCCTAGCCCCCTACACCCCCCATTACCCTTACGGCCCCAGAGATGATGGTTTTCTATATAATTTAGCAGAAACGTTTATCTGAAGTGACTTAAAGGCAGGGTTAATCATTAATTAACTAACTAACTAACTAACTAACTAATAACTTTGAGCTCAAATCAAACAGTATCGCTCCGCGGTGGAAATGTATTGTGAAGCAAACCGTCCGTGGTGCTACGACTTGAGAGATATTTATTGAATTTGACAAAACGTGTATTAGCTTACATTTAGCTTGCAATAGCTGACTGTAACTTTAAGCATATGGCTCAGTGATGCTTAGCCTACATGAAGGCCCTTAAAGGTAACTCTTTTGGGCAACATTACATTCTCACTTTACTGAATATTTTCCAAACAAGCTGTTTATTTTGGCAGACATTTTGGTCAGATAAAGGGCGGGAAATGTCAGCCTAACAACAGGTCAAAATGACAGATTGACAAATTGCAGAGATGCAACTTTATGGGCCAGATTGCTTGTTACACAGAAGGGCTGAAGACAAACTGAAGCTTGCGAGATCAGGATGATATCATGAGGCTAGGGGGAGCAAGATAAATGATGTCTTTATCTTTATTCAACAGTTATTCCAGGTTGAGTAACTTCATTGGACAATGACTGGCATTCCATGGGCACTATTTGTTATTTCACATTGATAATTCACTGTAATAGCACTATACTGTGCACAGTATACGTTCCCACTTGAGCGGCTGCCGACAGAGTTGTTGATTACGCAAAACTAAAACTTTTGTTCTTACAGTGACAGCGTAGATATGGCGAAACTGTTATATTTATCCCACTAGAGGGCAGTATAGAGGGCATTTTGCTGTTATTATCCGTGGCAAATATTTTGCTTGGCAAATAAAGGATTAGGCCTAATTGAAGCGATGCAAAAGGTGATCAGACTTCTGTGTTGCTAGTATTCGTATTTTATTTCATGTTGTCCTGTATTATACATATGTAGTATGTCATATAGTAGATACATAGGTGAGACAATTTGTCAGAATATTTCACATTTAGATTAAAGGTGTAGTCAGCGACTGTACGCTAATACACTTTTGGTCAAATTCAGCATGTGTCTTCTAGCTGCCCATTTTGTGTATGCGCTGAAATCGTAAAATAGTGTTACGTGCCAGTACTCTGTAAATGGGAACACAAAACATATGGTGCAGACCGTACCACACAACACTATCCTAGCCTTGGCAATGCGTGTCCAATACTGTGGTGAAGCTTCTGAAGGAGCATTCATATGAAGGGAGATGTGGTTTTGTTTTATTCAAGTTCAAATATCAAATCTCTTTCTCCACCTTCCCTGACATTTATTTATTTTTTTATTTTTATTTTTATTTTATTTTTTTAAAATGTTTTAATTTTTTAATTTATTTTTGGAGCGGAATAAACAAATCTCTATCAAGTCTCTATCACTTAAAACAACTGATAAATAATCAGCCTATATAAAAGCAATACCTGTCACACTCAAGGTTGTGCTGTTGTCCAAATCAAAGCTGTGCTCATATTGTGCCACAATAGCATCCCCTCTCTTGTGAAACCTGGAGTGTGCATATCCAGTGCCACCACATTGAGTTATCCAATATAATACAATTAAATGTGCAGACTGCACATGACAATATCCTATAGCCTTTGCAAAGGGTTGGTGGATGGAGGGTGGAGGGTGGTGGCTGATCTTATGGGGAACACCCATATGGCATTAAAGGGAGAGGTGTTTTTGATTAGATCCAGTTTAAATATCAATGATCTTATCTTTCAATGGCACATACTTTACCTTTTTCAAGCCCCGCCCCTTTTTGCATGTCGTCCAATGAAAGTTGAGCATTTTTTGACTCTGAAGGAACTTCCCGTCAACTGTCTGTGTTGCTGTAACAGCTTTCTATGGTGTTTTGTCCTGCCTAGTTACAGTAACTAGGTAGGACAAGTGAAAGGGGCGGGGCTTGGGATAGGTCAATCGGCAACAGTAAAGTAACTGATGAGTTCGATGTGCCTCTCTGCAGTCGGGCGGCCGATCATGGTGGAGAAGAACAAGAAGCCTACAGCGGAGGAGCTTGATTCCCTCCACCAGCTCTACATGGATGAGCTCAGCATGCTGTTTGAGGAGCACAAAGGAAACTACGGGGTCGACAAGGACACACACCTGAACTTTGTCTAAATCACACCCTCCTTGTGACACAACGCTTTGGCCCGTGTCATATGCTTGGGCTGAGTGAGCTTTACAGCAACAGCAAGAATGAGCGAGAATAACACTCCAACATCAGATGCAAGAAGCCATTCCTTATCCGCCCCTACAGATCAATAGCCTGTCGTGGCCACGCTCCATTGGGAAGTGTTGTTGTCAATGCCTTCTACTGGGCACAGCCCTCTGGTTTATTATGAAGGTATTGGGCAGCCATTAATCAATTGGCGTTGCTACAACTGTTTTGATCACCTCATCTAGCTCTACCACCATTTTGAAACGAGCTTGATTTCAATGTCATCTCACTAACCCATCCTGATTAAACCGCAAGCAGGGTGGCTGTGAAAACACTATCCAAACAGAGTTTCCAGACTATAATCTCAGCGAAAATGTTTTATCTGAGAGCAATAGTTGGGCAGAGCCAGAATAACAGACTACATTGGCAGGGACGGATGCGGGGAATGCCTTTTAGCATTAAAAAATCCAAAGGGTTTGACATTTTTGTTACATTTTTGCACATTCTTACTTAATTCGCCTACAGCATCAATGTATCAACTACTTTTTATAATATTTGTATTTTTGTTCTCCTGGCTAAAATTTACAAAATTAGAAAATAAATGTAGTAAATTTGATTTTCTTTCAGGGTATTGAAATGTAGGCCTACATAGAGTAGGTTCCAATATGGTGGATGGTGGTGATCAAACGAGTTTCTCTATTATTAGATACTGTATAACCAACAACTCTAATTATTGCTGCTTGTGGGGTACATTTTAACTAAAATGATTCAATTATAAGAGAAAAAATAATGCCACATGTTTTACAGATATAGTTGAATATGCCAGTACACCTCGGAACAAATACAGAAGAAATACTGTATGTAATGCAATATTTCGATGTCTCCCTGTCAGGACTACTTTATGTTGTAAATTGTACAGAGGGTAGTGAGACCCTCCATAAACTGTAGCAATACTTTCTCATGTCTGTCTGGCTGGTAAAAATGAGATGTGCAATTCTCTCCAATACAGTTTAATTTGTGTTGTAACATAAAGGGGTAAAGGAGCAAATGAGTTCAGTCACTGTCTGGAACTTTCCATGCAATATTTCAACTTTATTACTCAATTCTTGCACTGTAGA
This sequence comes from Forbesichthys agassizii, assembly GCA_026546735.1. Lineage (NCBI taxonomy): Eukaryota > Metazoa > Chordata > Actinopteri > Percopsiformes > Amblyopsidae > Forbesichthys > Forbesichthys agassizii. Next base: position 5,903 of record JAODLL010066710.1, read on the forward strand.
TACAGTCAATTTCTATCATTCGTCTTTCAGACAATTGACTCGAATTGTCATTTATTAAAATGGTCTAAAACACTTAAACCGGAACTTCACAGCTTTCTTTTTTACTTTATGTACTGTAAGAATGTGAAGATGAAGTTCACTATAGTAAATCACAAAATGATTTATTATTTATTATATTAGTTTCATGCAAACATGTATCTGTAGCCTACCTACACCACATGCACGTGGATGCCTGCATGGAGTTAGATGAGTTTTTTAAATAAATGATGAAACTGGCTGGTAAGATATTTCCAAATGAATGTTGGCATGATGCTTTCGAGATAGTCAGGTGCCAGAACCAAACATAGCCTACTGGCAGATAGAGAGATAAGGGTAATGTCAACGTACCGTATCACTGCAGAGCTAGTGTATTCAAAGAATAAACTGTTGACTTAGAGAAAAACTAACAAAAGTAGAATGGCGGTGGGGGAATATTTCATCAAAAAGTGCTCAATTCTATAAAAAAAATATTATTCTGAGCTTGCATTAGTGTAGCCTGCGATATTTTGATGCCCTGAAACCTACATTGTATAATATATCTAAAATGTATGTAATGCAACTTCTTTACGTGAGTGCGCCATTCAAAGAATGACACTCTTGAGCTTGCGCCCATCCACCTCATTCTGTATTGCCTTTCTCTACAATAACCTGGGTCCCAAAAAGGAGTTGTTCTTGTTATTTCTTCTTTTCAGTTAAAAAAAGGATAAAGGAGCCAATTAGATTCCAATTAGATGTTTTGTGCTATTACTATATGCTCTTTTATGTGTCAGTTATGAAAACACATTTACATTTTCCTACATACAGTATAGGTCTCTCTTGAACACTGGGGTCTTCACATTGCTTTAGTAAAAATAAAATGTAAATAAATAAAGCCATACGTTTGATTCAGCAACATGTATTGTGTTTAAAAATGATCATTAACATTATATATTTATATTTGACTAACTGGCAGCGAATGGAAAGGAAAATATCTGTACTTAAATTAATTGCTTTTTAAAGTATGTGTAAAGGTCCCATCAAGCAGTTTGAGCAATGCTACTCATAGAAGATGATTGTTTTCTTCTAATATCTTCCAGTATTCGTGTGGGAGGTCAGGGTGGGGACATTATTGGATAGTTAGTGAAGCAATGGGACAAAGTACGGAAAAATCTATTACATCTTGTCTTCAGCTCAAAATATCATCCTTTCAGGCACTATCTTATCATTGTGTAATCATTATGTTACCTGTGAAAACACTAGCCTTGAGTGAGTTCATTCTGGAACCCCTCAATTCAAACGCGTTTGTCATAAAAGCAGCACTACTATAAGTTCCTACTTTCATGTCACCCAATCAGTATCTGTGTATAACATGCACCAGGGAAAACCGAAACATATGACATACAAAGGTTGTTTTCTGGTTGACAAAAGATGAGATCTTGCTTTAAAAAAATGTATTTTATTTTATTATTGTTTTTTTTTTTAAGTGTCACCAGACAAGTAAACAAATCAGAATTGGTAGTAGATTGTTTAAAAACACATGTACATGTATGACGTACGCCCTAGTCATAATCTTGGGAAGACCTTTATAGCCAATCATTGGCCTGATTGCTTTCTACTTGCCAGAGTCCAACAACACTTTGCATTCAGGGGTTCCAGACTGATTGATACCTGTTTCAAAATAAAATGAGAGCTAAGAAAATCTTTTTTTTTTAGAACAGTACTACTCACTGTGATTGAATGTTCATTTTCTAAAATGTATTTATTTATTTATTTATTTATTTTTGCATTTTCAGTCGTGTAGCCATTTGGGAAAAAACAGAAAGAAGTCATATACATTTAAGCAGTATTTTGCTACCATGATTTTAAATGTTTTACCTGTATTCACTGAAATATAAATGTATAAGAAAGCCTTTATTTATAGAAAAAGCCTTTTTGATATTTGCGAGGCCAGTGTAACACTAGGCTAAAATGACGAGAAATTACATGTCGGATCTCACATTAAGCTCTTGATATTACTGGACCTTGCAAAACCAATTCACATATAGAAATTAAAAGTTAATATTTGACCATAAAAAGTTATGAAGCTTTAAGTCATTGAACTTCATATCAGACCAGACAGAATCATTTCTCAACAGGAGTACTATGCCAAGGACTATCCAAATCCCCATGAAAAGTGGGTGGGGCGATGGAAGGGATATTGCTATATGCGATTTTGTCTTTGATTTATCTAGACAATGTATTAAGATAATTAATCAAATTAGAGGTATATTTTGTAGGTCTATTTTTTATATATATTTTTTACTAGATCTCATTTAAATTAACGATCATTGTTGTATCATTGTACAACTATAGCTACCATAGTCAACCATAAGCTACCTTAGATGTTACTTTCTTTCATCAATCAGTGAGGGCTCATATTGAGGCAACAAATCATGTCTTCAAGAGTTAAGCAAAAAGTCAGTCTACATTTTTATTTTAATATAAATATAAAAAAAGTATTTCAAATAAAGATAGAACTTGTACAACAGATAAATTAAACAAAAATGTTAAACTTCAAATGTGTTATCATCAATTTAACTATTTGGATACATTTAATGCATGTTCCTTCCTAGGACTCTCTGGTGCCTTGATTGGCCACATTTGAGATTAGAACATATTTTTTGATGGTTCATAATCATGTGCAGACAGGTACTGTTTACAGTGCAACATTGCAAAGTGTTCTTTGGTCTGACTACTTGCCATGCTTGTCCAATGTCAATAAGCATCATTTGACAATAGTGCAACATTATTTCATTGCAACGTTTCAATAGAGAAGATAGTGGCCCTAAAATATAACCTTTGTTACATGTTGTTATAATAAAACAAAAGACTATACAAGATGCTTGTGTTTCTCATCATCGTTCCCCAGGTCGACACTTATTAATACAAATTTGGGACAATTCACAATAGATGTATTACAACAGTTTTAGTTTGGAAAGCGAATTATCAAATGCAGCCCCTGAATATGTATAAAATAATTCATACAGCATGGATATCAACAGCTTACAGCTCTGCCTAAACTGGTACCTTGGAAACCCAGTACCCAGACCACTAAGCAATCATGCCCTCACATAATGTACAGTAGTTACATGAATGCAGTGCCTAATAGTATTTGCTGAATACAAGATGGATACCAAAAGAGGAATACTGCCATAATATTCCACACGATAAAACTGCACAATAACTTAGTATGTAAACATATTGACGAATGCACTTAGTTTGTACTTAGTATGTAAAGACATTGACAAAGTGAAATTGAAGGGCAGTTTATTGGTTGCTGTTCATTTCTAAATTACATCTAGACCATTTAGCAAATGCTGATTGACAGTGAGCAATGCAGGGTTTCAGTACATTTTTTGCTCAAGGGTGCTTTGGTGTAAGGGCAGCCAGGTCAGGAATTGAACCCAGAAAAGATGAGAGGAAAGTAACTGCCATAACCAACAACCTACACTTTGTAATGATACATAATGTACAATAAGTATAGTGGATCATGAACATTCATCACATTATTCATGTGATGTTATGATGAGAACCTGTGTGCAAATTTATATTAAGACACACATTATACTGTAATTATACTGTGTGTTTATGAACGGATTTCACAAATTTAATCGATTTGTGCCAATGTGACCAGCAGTGAAGTGGATTAGCAGGTCTATATGGGGTCGAAAATGAACTAGTATAAAATTTATTTTGGATGACCCACGTGCTTTATGTACAAAGTGCAATCAAATATTGGAACTTTGTAAATACTGATCTTTTCAGTAATATTAAATTTGATGAATGTATGATTAACAAATAAAGATACAAAGTCCCAATATTTGATTGCACTTTGTTCATATAGCTTGTGTGTGTGTGTGTGTGTGTGTGTGTGTGTGTGTGTGTGTGCGGGTGTGTTTTTGCGTGTGCGTGAGAGTGTGTGAGAAAGAGAATTTGAATTTTAACAAAACTTTATTATACAGATACAACATCTAAACAAATAGCATTTACTTCTTCACACTCTAAAAAATAAAAAAATAAATATAGAGGTCTTGGATATGAGAGAGAGAGAGAGAGAGAGAGAGAGAGAGAGAGAGAGAGAGAGAGAGAGAGAGAGAGGGGAAGAGGGGGATTGGCTGGTAGAGACATAGCCCTAGGGCAAAGCAACCCCCGCACTGCAAAAGACCACTGGACTCTCGGGACACACATCCTTTTGGGCTACTGCCTGATTTGAGAATATTTGGATAAGGTTTGAATGTATGATATGTATAAAATAATTGTCCTGATCATCACATTAAAAACACCCCTTTCAATTATTATGTGGGCTCTTTGATTACAAATTAACTTTCAAATAGAACATTAATTGTGTTTGTTTTACACTGAAAACAAAAGGCATTCAACATGCAATAGGATGCATTGACTACGCACACATCTTCATAAGCACAAGGGGTCTGGTTGGGACTTGGGAGCATAGGTCGAGAGGGGTCACGGGGGTACAGTGAAGAGTACGTGGTTGCGGGCAGCTTTTTTCGGTTTCAGTTGATTACAGCAGTCGCTCCGTGGCGCATGCTGCGAGTGTTTTGCCCAGTTGGCTGCGGTTGGCTGTCGCTGTAGCTCCTCCCACCGTGATTAAATGCCCGCTGCGAGATTGATAGAGAGCAGAAGACAGCCAGTCATATTAGCGGAGCTGTGGTGCAGTCAATACCAACCTGGCAGCAGCAAACGTTTATCGGTCACTTAATACAATTAAAGTGCATCAAAAATGAAGACCATCCTCGCTGCATATTCCGGTGTCCTCCGAGGTAAGATTGCATCGATTGATATAAATATAACAAACAGTTGGGTATTATTTAGACACTCGTAATAAAATCGATCATATATTTTACACAATACTACTTTGTAAACAAATGTTGGCCAAGTTTATTGCCTGGACGTATTGTAACAATTGTCAGTAAGATTTAGCCTACTGTGAAACAATTTAGATAATTTGAAATATTCTTTAAAAAAAAAAGTAACACAGCAATTAAAAATAAACTTTTTTTTAACGTGGACTTATCTAGTTGGTAGTAATGAAGGAATTTGGCCGAACCTTATTGACTGTCATGTTGACATACTGAGTGCACAACTGACCTCACGTTTAGTTACATAGCTAGGGGACACTGGAGGTTGGTCATTTAGTGTTTTATCAAAACTGTTATTTCTGGCCGGGCTGCATTATGCCATTGTGATAACAGGTAACTGTTGAGAATGGCAGTGAAAGCACATACTTTTACGGACACGTGGAAGATTGCTGTGGGTTGGGTGGTTGCCTCGACAAGAGGTTATTGCATAGATATATATAAGAAGGGTTATTGTAGGCTACTGTATGATGTTTTTACATAGGCTACGCACAAGCGAAACGTCCAAAAAAATAACATTAAACATATAAAGTGACTACAACTCGTTTGATTCTTTATTTATTTATGTGTTTGCTTGGTTGGTTGGTTAATATTAAGAAATGTTTTGGGTTTTTTCATGAAGTGGAGCGTTAGTAGCCTAATATTTTTGTTCCACTAGTTTGTGTGACAACTAGAAAATGATGTAATCCAGAACTTTTATTTCAGTAAGGTCTGTTTACTTGGTGGCATTGTATAAACAAGACAACAAGATGTCCAAGCCAGAGCACACACAATATGGTCCACCTGCCAAATAACAGCTGCTAATTATTATTATTATTCAACATTATAATCCAACATAGTTTTTGTCAAATTCCACCAGTAGCAGGTCAGTAGACAGCGTGTCTGGGCTTGGTCCAACCAGTGATGGCCTACAGAAGCCTAGTTTGTGTGCATTAATGGTAGTAGAGGCTACAGGTTATTTTCAGTCGGCACAGTGGATTAATCTTTTGTCCTGAAGATTTTCCTGTTGGCTGTCTGTGCCGTGAGCCTGACTAGCCCTCTTAGTGGTTCTAATGCTCTCTCACATGGCAGGGAGGCTCTGATTTAGGCAATGGTGTCTCTATAGTTGCCCTTGAGTTTGTTATTTTGTTATTTTGTGGGGCATTAGCTACAGTACACGTGCTTCATTGTCAGCTGTCTGCATTTCATTATGGAGAATTGAGATTAAAGTTACTTTGTGGTTCTGTTGGAAATAGTGTGTTCTTCGACCTGAGGTATGTTCCCCTAAAACAGTGACTTGTAGACATGGGGAAAAAAGCATTGGTCTTTCTCTTAGTGTCTAATACGAATAATAATAAATACTGTAATTTAGTCTTGGTTTGATGACACATTAATAAACAATATATATAATTTATTTATCAGACTTTCTTGTATTATATTTCACAACGTTGAACGCTGTAATCTCGCGCTCATCTTTTGTCTATAGTCTCCTGTGTTTTTTTTTTTTTTAAATATTTGATTGAAGCGTGTAGCTCACTATGGGCATCATGCAGTACAGCAGCTGTCCCCTCTGATGTCCTCAGGTACGGGCTCCAGCATCTTCTCTGCCCTGCACGACTTGCCGTCAACACCCTGGCTCTGTAGATCCAGGATGGAGAAGCACCTCCAGGTCATCTCTGTGCTGCAGTGGGTGCTCAGCTTTCTGATTATGGGTAAGGTGCGCACGTGTGTGTGTGTGCGTGACGCAGTCTGTCCCATCTGGGACGAGAACCCCGCTCCCTCGGATTACAGAGTGAATGTCTTAGCAAGGGAGGCTATAGGGGCTCTAGCATCTGCCACTAAAGCATCCTTGAGGTGTCGGAGAGGGAGGTTTACGAAACTTAATGCACAACGCTACCGTCTGGCCACCGGTACATGTGTACACGAGTGTATGTGTGCGTGCGTGCGTGTGTACACGTGTTTGTGTGCTTACAGTAGCTCGGTGAGTTTCTCAATACAGTACGTCCAGTGATGTCAGTCTTAGACTCATTAGGTCATTATAGCACGGAGGTCAATCCACTAAGACGGTCACACTGGTTTTTCAAAGGGTTTACTCTCTGCTTTGGCAGCAGGCTGGTTCTGAAAGTGTGTGATATTACCCCTTTACTAAAACAATGTTACGTCATTCTTAAAGGTATAGTAAGCGATTGTAAGCGAATACACATTTAAAAAAAAATCTATCACACACAAAGTGGTGCAGACACACAATAACAATATCCTAGCCTTCGCAATGTGTTTCCAATGTGTGGGGATGAGAGTCTGAAGGAGCACCCTTTGGCAATGAAGTTGGCAATGTTGGCAATGTTTTTGATTTGATCGAGTTCAAGTATCAACAAGCTTTTACTAGAATTACTTACATTACCTTTTTAAACTTCTGAAGAATGTAATAATTTGTAATCAATAATTTAAGTAAGTAAAGTTTATTTCTAGTAAATATTACTGATCTAAGTAAATTACGGACCAAAATATACACTGATACTGATGTATATCTTGCCTCTGGTTACACGGTCTGGCCACGTTTCATTCATAAGTGTTTGCAGTCGTTTTCTCCTACTGGAGTAGACCTCTGGTTAATTTTGAAGCTACTGGACAGCGCTCGGCTTTGCTGCAAATGTTCTGATCACATACAGTAGCTCTACCACCATTTAGAAACACGCTTGACTTTAACGTCAGTCTCATTAACCCACGCTGATTGGGCTGCCAGCAGGGTGGCTGTGCAAACGCTAATGCGAACAGGGCTTCCAGACTATAATCTCAGCTAAATAAATTGACCTAAGAGCATACTTGGACTGAGCCAGGCTAATGTACAGTATATCTGCAGCGTGACGATATATCTTGATGTACTTGTCCTTCCTTCCTCTAGGTGTGGCTTGCTCTTTGCTGTTGGTGTACATCTTCTGTACGGACTACTGGATCTTTGCTGCCCTGTACACTTCGTGGCTCATCCTTGACTGGAACACCCCTAAGCAAGGCAAGGAATGCAGCTTTTTTATGTTTTTCTCAAAACAATTAATTAATTATTAATTGTGGGAGAAGATGCAGTAGACGTTCCAAATGTTTCCGATTGGCTGCTGAAAATGTATACATGGAGATGGCTTCATGTTGACTGAAGATGAGAGATGAATGGGCTTCCCCTGCACCATGTACTTAGTAACATGCCCTTTGCTTTTGAATGCATCAAGACAATTTGTAACTAAGTCTACGTAGGCCAATATCACCATCTAATGATGTTGTTTGTATTTTATTTTTTATAAATTAGGTGGCAGGAGGTCCTCTTGGGTACGAAATTGGACAATGTGGACATACTACAGGGATTACTTTCCAATAAGGGTAGGCCGATGTGTTTAAAAATGCTAAATATATTCAGTTCCTCAGGTCTATTCCCATTCATATGTAGCGCTCATTTGAATATGTTATGATAATGTTTACATGATGAAGAAACCATGTTAGTTATTAATATGGCTCTGTCACAAACTCTAAACTGTGTCTGTTACAAAACTAAGCACAATGGAGTCTTGCTCTGTGTATTTCTGATCAACTGTTGATGATGTCATTGACTACAGTAGTGGATCAATCCGCTGTTGTGCACGGGCTAGATATCTTATCAAGTAGTGGATTGGGTCACGTAAATCAGATTTGGAGTCCGTGCTGTTCCCGGTTCGCTGTCGATCATGAGTGGTCTACGTTGGTGGAGGTGGGGTGGGGGGGGGGGGTTAACCTTTGTCCTGCCTGATAGAGGAGCACTGCTGACCTGTTTCTTCATGTTGTCTTGACATGCTTCAGCTTAAAAGGGGTAATCACATCCCTAGTCTCAACCTCTTCTGTCCATCAACACTGCATTACCTAGGAGATTGTCTCTAGTCTCGGCCTCTTCTGTCCATCAGCACTACGTTACCTAGGAGATTGTCTCTAGTCTCGGCCTCTTCCGTCCATCAGCACTACGTTACCTAGGAGATTGTCTCTAGTCTCGGCCTCTTCCGTCCATCAGCACTACGTTACCTAGG
>JAODLL010066710.1:14958-29130 GCA_026546735.1 Forbesichthys agassizii
AGATTGTCTCTAGTCTCGGCCTTTTCCGTCCATCAGCACTACGTCACATAGGCAACTCTGTACTGAACGTCTGATACAAAGACCCTCGTAATCTCTGACTTTCGGGAAGTAATCTTATCGATTTCCATGTTAGCATGTAAGCATTGTCACTCACATGTCTCCGTAATTTCCCAACATACAGTATATTCGAACGGACACCATAAACGCTGGGTCACTATTAGACGCCGGAACAAACTACATGTTTAGCTCAAGGACACTTCTGCTGGTAGAAATAATTTGGTTCACGTGAATTAGATTAGATTGTCTTGGTATTCATAGCCTCGGTCAAGTTTACTATATATACCTTAATCAAGTCTGTGACCCGGAGGTAGAAGTCAAGGCTGTCACTCACTCCTGCTTTAAAAGAGATCCTAGTCAGGAACTTCTGTAGCTATTGGATGTTGTTGAGGTTTTGCGATGATGCTGTCTCATATTGTTACATCATTCACTTTTTCAACACATGTAACATGCTATGTAGTACATATTCTTTTGTCGCTGACTTCACTTCTGATCAAGTATAGAGCCACCTCACAGTCGATACCAGTAATCTTAACTGGATTTCTGATGCCATACTAGAGTATAACCACAGGGGCCAACGTACTGTATATGTTCCCAGCACACCAACAAGATTCATAGCTTAATCCGCTAAATCGGCTACGTTTTAACAAATGCATTTGTATGTGAAGGGAACGTTAGAGTTGTCCTCTAGGGGAAGGTGACTTTGCTCATCAGTAACAGCTGAATCTGGAGCACCGTGAGGCATTATGTGTCCCAAGACGTTGAGTTTTGTGAACCCAAGGTTCGTTTTCAAGACAATCCAGGCAGTTCTTTTATTTTTCTAGATGGCTTTTGGAAATGACATTAGCAGTTGGCAACATCTCAAGTGTTAAAAATACATCTGTTAAGTTGATGCTGACTTAATTAAACCATCTAGATGCATGACCCTCCCAAAGTACCCCAATACTTATGCTGACATTTGCCAATACATACCAACTACATACAATACATACCAATTACAAACCATACAAACATACAATACATACCAACTACATACTGTAGTTAGCGGATCAGAACCAGTTCAGTATTCTCATCCACCATGGACTTTCCTTTTATTTCAAACATCATTCAACATACTTGTTTCAAATATCTCATCTCAAGTTATCCAAATGTTGTAATACTTATTGTAGGGTTTAACATGTTAGAATATACAATACTTGGCTTACAACAGCAGGCATGATAACCTACAGTATTACGAACAAGGGGTCATTTAATTAACTTGAGTAGTAGCTTGTATAAGAGCTACTTCTCTGATTCTAATAATTGTGACTGAAATACAGGTCTCACAACAACTGGTACAGTCACCATACATAACATATGACACATCTAAAGAACAATCAACCTAACATGGTCCCTCTGTCTTATTCACTTTCAGTTGATTAAGACCCACAACCTGTTGCCCAATCGGAACTACATACTGGGCTACCATCCACACGGCATTTTCTGTTTTGGTGGTTTTTGCAACTTTGGCACCGAGGCTACGGGCTTCTCGAAGAAGTTCCCTGGCATAAAGCCGTCTTTGGCAACCCTGGCTGGAAACTTCCGTTTACCTGTCCTCCGAGACTACCTCATGTCTGGAGGTAAGGTTATTTAGGTTCCCACAGACCAGAGTACATACAATGTCATAAATCTATTACTAAATGGTGCCGAATATATAATAATATAATATTAAAAGTGAAAACGTATAAAAACAAATGACTTTTTCAGGGCTTTCATTGCTGTATTTGGGTCTAGAATATCTACCAACACACAATAGTTGAAATCAGTGAGACAATTCAGTGAGTTTCATTCATTTCAATGAGCTCCGGGCATTAGAAGATCTCTTTTCGATATCACAGCTCCATTCATGGTCTATTAGCCTTTCATTCTTGAAACAATGTGCTTGTGGATACATATCGCTCTAGATATTGAAATGTCACACCCCTGTTCCACCATTCCGGCCGAGCTATCGCTGTTTTAACATAATTCTGGACCGGCGGTGTGAGACTACCTCTGCCGGTGTTAAGGTGAAGAATACCCCCCCCCACACACACACACACATTTCGCCTCCCGTATCATTTCCACGGAAAGTCAAAGCTGAATGAAGGCCCAGTGTAAAAAGAGCTTTTGGTTCAAACCGATAACGTTTCAGAGGCTGTGTTATCCACCGACAGCTAAACAGCCATGGTGAAGCATAGTCATAGCCTGTCATGTTGGCACACTATATGAGGAACGGGGGCAGGGTGAGCAGTGGATCATTTGCACTTAAAGCAAAAGTCACTAAAAAAAATGCAAATTTTCATGTCACAGATGATGCATGACGACCTCAAGAAACTGTCAACATGTGGAAAATGGGCATAATGTGTCCCTTTTAAGCACTAATGTATAAGGTATTTAGTTTGCGTGTAATACTGTTTTGTTGTATGAATATTAAAACATAATTCTATATTTGTTTTCTGCAGGCATCTGTCCGGTCACCAGAAACTCTATTGACTACCTCCTGTCCCATAACGGCACAGGAAATGCTGTGGTCATCGTAGTCGGCGGTGCAGCAGAGTCCCTGAATTGTGCGCCAGGCATAAACTCAGTCATCCTGAAGAACCGCAAGGGCTTTGTTAAGCTGGCCCTCCAGAAAGGGTAATACTTCTTAATACTGTATTATTTGCAACATTAACTGAATAACCAGTTTAATTAAGTAATCCAAGAACAGCCACCTTCAGCCTAGCACATCCAAAGAAGTGCACAATTGTTAATGACCAGCACGTACACAGCCTTTAGAAAGGTAACGTAATAATATCACATTTGCAACTAGGGCTGGAATGAATATCTCCTGTATTGTGACTCACAAAACCTCTTAATCGGTTCACTTATAAATCCTAAATGAATGTGTTGCGTTGGGCTTAGTGAAACTTGTAGTTCCTCCTCGCACACATGACACCTGGTTATTATTATAGTAGGAGTACAAGTTTTGACAATAAAATGATTCACCTCTACATTTTAGGTATATCCAGGTCATGTTTATGCATGCGTTGGATTTTTTTTCAACGTGTGCGTAGCTCTTCACCTGACGATACTGCATACGCAATGCAATGTTGCAAGCTCTATGATGTGCTCCTTAGGAAATTAATGAAATTCCTGTGAAACGGTACGCAACTAGGCATCCAGTATGTAACCAGCGTAACCCTTGGTGAACTGAGTCGCTAGCATTGGAGTTCCACCAACAGTAAAGTAATATTACTGCGCTATCACACTATGCTCTGACAAACCACAGTAGTAGCAGTAGTCTATTTTGTAACATGTACCGTAGAGTTTGTAAAAATAAAATGTATTATGCCAACCCCTATTCACACTTATTACAAACTAAGTTGGCATTCCAAATCAACAAATGTTATTTTGAATAAAGTTAAACTCCTAACACTGCTATTTTATTAACTTGAAGTCCTCCTGCAGAACCATTTTATAAATGAATCTTTCTTTCATAGTCAACATTTCTTCACAAATAACGTTTGTTTTTTTTCTCTTCTGGTATTCTCAAGTTACTCCAGTATGCTGTAATATCTAAAACGTAAAAGTCTAAAATTGAAATATGCAATACACACTTAAATGTCACTATTTTATTTCCCAGACAAGTAACTTTTTTACTTGGACAAGTGAATGACACATGTAATTGTCTGAAAGGACAAGCATGAAAATGGTTCATGGTCCATGGAATACAAATTATTCTGTTAGTCTGAGTACTTGCTGTGGTAAATAAACTAGAGAGTTGAGTGTTTACCAAATTCAAGTTTGCTTTTTTTGTTTATATATTTAATGGTTAGGCAAAGTAGCTGCATCATTTTTTTATTTGTAAAAAACATATATGTCCATAGTTTATATGGTATCTAGGCCAGAAATTAGTGAAAATTAGTTTCAGTACATTTATAAAGGCTTTGAGAATAGCCTGAAATATTTTTTTCTTATTTACCCTATAAAAACAAGACTTTAGTCTGAATACATTTACAGCATTTGGCAGACACTTTTATCCAAAGCGACTTGCATGTAGTACATTTGTTAATAGTTGGGCAGGCCAGACACCAGCAATTATAAGCAAACAGTATTCTATTAGAATAGTTCCAGCATCGTGTCAATATCATTAAATCAACAAAACAACTAATAAATAAGTGTCTAATGCATATGGGCAGAAAGTATATATATATATATATATATATACACACACACACACACACACACACAATTAAATAAATAAGGGCATTCGAAGGAGACACTTGAGATAAAAGTGAGTATTGAGACATGGAGAGGTCACTATTCGAGGTACCAAGGTAGATTGTAAAGAGGTGTGTCTTTAGTTTATTGCGGAAGATAGGTAGTGTTTCAGCACTCATGACTGTTGCCGGGAGCAGAACTAGACTGTCTAGATGGTGACGCAACCCAACAAGCTGAGGTGGTAGAATGAAATGCTCTTGTTGGGGCCTGGAATCTTATCCTGGATCTTCCCGACTATTGCTCTCATCTTAATGTCTTTTTGCTGAGATTTTAGTCTGGAAACCCAGTTTGCATTAGCGTTCGCACAGCCACTAAGCTGGCGACCCAATCACCGTGGGTTAGTGAGATGATGTTGAAGTCAAGGGTGTTTCTAAATGGTGGTAGAGCTAGATGAGGCAGTCGAAACAATTGTAGCAACAGCCGATGGTTCAGCGCTGTCAGATAGTTTCACAATTAACCAGAGGTCAACAGCTTTGCCAGACAGTCTACTGGAATCAGACCATTCTGTGGAATATTTGGTGGTTTTTGTGCATGTCCATTTCTGATTCCCTAATATTCCCTTTTAAAACATGAATACATTATATAATTCTTATTGAGCAGATTTAAATGTTTTTTTAGCTCTTTAGTTAAATTCAAATATTCCATAATTCGTAAAGCAGACATGTTTCTATAAAAAAAGGGAATTCTAAAAATATTTCATATAAATTTTGTTAAAGGATGTCTTTTATACATTTTATTAAGAAATATTTTAGCTCATAGATACTGAGATACTTCAAATTCTTCTTTTTCTAAGGTACATTTGTCAAGTATAGATGCATTCATGTACAAGGGATGTGATATTAAACAATGGGTCAAATTGAGGTGATACTGTAATTTAATCCCTTTGTCTATTATACTACATTTCAAATGTTCTCTCTCCTTTTTCATGATGTAAACCGCTTTACGTCTCATCCACACCCTCAGGTCTGACCTGGTTCCAGTGTACGCCTTTGGAGAGAATGACGCCTACAAACAGGTGATCTTTAAGGAGGGGACATGGTGGAGAAATGCCCAGAAGAGGCTGCAGAAGCTCTTAGGATTTGCTCCGTGTCTCTTCCATGGATGTGGCCTGTTCTCTGAGGACACTTGGGGCATTGTGCCTTACAGCAACCCTATTACGACCATAGGTATGTCAGAGGGGGTTAACCAGTTGGCACTTTGGGGAGGGGGGGGGGGCTCTACACCTTTTATGCAGACAAGAACGACCCAGATTTCCATGCAAGTCATTGAGGAGGTCCTAAATCTCAGCATAATATTGCCCATTATTTCTCTCTGGGGTCGTTGATGGGTATTTAGAGTGTATGTAACATTTAATCCCAAGTGCCTACTATCAATTTTGAGGCCACAATGTTGTTTCTGGCTTCAGGCCATGCATGGTTGATTTGGCTGTAGGCTGCATGTGCGTATGCATCGGCCTCCACAGCAAAATGCTGTTGCTGACACGCCCACTTAAGAGACCAGAATAATTACATTTTTGCTCTAATTGAAATTAATTATAGTGCCTTACCTTGTTGTTATTCCAATATATATGGATACGTTGCGTTTATTATATTTTATGGCCAACAAAAAGGCATAATTATGAACACTTGCTGTTCGTAGCTCATACAGTAAGTGCAGATCAAGGACAGTTCCAAAAATACACACCTTTTTATAAAAACAAATTTTATCCTTATAATGCGTTTTTTAAAGGTGCTTATTGTCACCAACAAACTGTTAACTGTCACAAAGGCAGTATTGGGATACGTTTACCCTACACACTAGTCTGGCACATATCAAATGGTTTTTTAGACTTTAAAATTTTAGACTTTTTTTTTTTTCGCCCCTAAGTTACTCGGGTCTGATCTTTTCAGAGCAGTGTGAACAACAGCACAAATCACATGGAATCTGATATTTCTAATCAGATCTGGGCCACTTTCATATGTGGAACTAAATCGGATACATATCCGATTATTTTAAATGCGATCTCAGTCTGAACAGTCAAATCAGAATTGATGCGACTTTGACGTCACTCTAGACAGACTGTGTGACTGCCATTGCTGGTCGACATGTGTTACCTCTGAGCGGGAGAGGTTGTAGTCCTACTCAAAGTGAACATAAATAAATTAATGAAGTAATCATAGGTGGTCAGAGCGAGGTGATATAACCATTGCACACAATACTACGCGGAGCGAATCATCCCCCCCCCCCCATGTTAAATGAGCGTTAGGATAGTGCACACGAGGCGTAGACTATATATGCTGCCTCACGGAGCAGGCAGTGCAATGAAAATACAGTAGCCTAAATTGTAGAAGCAGAAATGCACAAATTAAAAGAAAATATTTTGCATGGTTTTAAACCCCGCCTCCGTGCCCCACAATTTTATCAATAGCCTTATGTCTTATATTGCCGAACCTATCAATGCACACGATAAACGCAGAAAGAAAAGGTCTACTGGCAGATGAAATCCACTGGCAGTCTGCGGGCAATGTGCATCATGCCTGGCGGAGAAACCATTCCATGTGAGTGTTTAACAGGCTTTAGTAGAACAGTAGGCTATTGGGATTTCTTCTGTACAAATTCGCTGGCTTCCACTTCACTTCCACTTCTACAAATGACCGTATATGGCTGACTTTGTTGCTCACAGTCAATGTTTACTTTCATTCGACACAGCGCACCGCATGTGACATCTTGTTAGTTTGCGGGTCACTTCATAACCGTGATCAATTCACCCTCGAATGTGATACGTGTCACATTTATCAGGTAATGTGAACAGCAAAACAAAAAAAATCTGATTTGAGCACTAAATCGGAATTGAGCACTAAGGACTGCAGTCTGAACGTAGCCTTAGTGTCTAACTGCAGGGATTAATTAATATTTAACAATGAATGCTCCAAACCAGTGCAATCGTTTTGCGGTTCATATAGTTCAATCGGTTATGTCCTTGCCTGTGTGTTGATGGTACGTTTTGTGGTTTTATTTTCAGTTGGAGAGCCAATCACTGTGCCAAAAGTTGAGGAGCCTACTCCGGATATCGTGGACATTTATCATGAAATGTATGTCAAGTCGCTCCAGCGCCTCTTTGACAAGTACAAGACCCGCTTTGGTATTAAAGAGAGTGACATCCTTCATATCCAATGAACAGAAGAAGGATGTCTAAATTGTGGCTGCTGTTTTCAGACTCTGTACCACGCTTTCTTGTGCTCGGCTGCAGGATTGTCTCTGGTTATCAATCGATACACGTCTGTACATAAACCCTCTCTCTCCGCACTGTGCACATACGTTAACTCCTGCACCTCATAGATGCTGTGCTTGGGGAGACCTGGAGAACATATTGTTCCTGTAATCACTCTTTATTTACACTCAACTTAAGGGTGCTGGTCTAAAGTATGCCTTTTCTATTGGTCTACAATATCAGAAAAGCATAAACTTTGGACTCTTGAGGGACTATGTATCAGTACAGTGTGAGTACCTGTAGATGGCGCTACAATCTAACTTGTTACATTCCAGGGTTTTCATTCACTCACGCCTTAGTGTAATTTTCTCTAATCTTGATGTCCTGGGTTGTATACGAAATGCACCCATGCAGTACCACATGAATATTGGGTGATCGGGCCAAAGGGGTAATTCAACCAAAGACCTTACAATATTTTCAAACATTTAACATGTAAAAATAAGTTGAGGAATGGGATGGGTTTATATTTTCCATGATGTGTACAAATAGCTGACTATATTATGCCAGGAAGTACTTATTGGATTCCCTAAAGAAGTAAAGTATAACTATACCTCTGCACTTTTTCTATTTTGATGACCTACTAGGATATTTGTTTGTAAAAATAATTACTTATTGTGACACACCTAAAATGGTTCTTCAGCCGCTTTTAGTAATTGTACATTATTGTCCTACTGATGAACAGTTCTAGCGTGATATGTGCACTAGTGTCTTTGTAGATAGAACTATTTTCTTACAACTTTTGAAATATTTGAACTAAAATTGTCATTGAATTTTGAACTATGTTAAACCCTTAACCTGTTTCCTTTAAAAATCCATACACTGATTATTCAGATTAGATTTTTTTCCCCTCTTATCTTAAAGTATGTCATTGTGTCAAAATCTATTTTTAATGCGTCTATGAAGTTGGTTGAAGCATTTTCTTAGTGTTTTTGCATATGTAAACCTTTTCACATTTTTATTAGCTGTGTCACATTGGTGGACAATACTTTGACCAATTACCATAGACTTGACTTAAAATATAGTGGAAGATGAACGATACATTTGTCTCATTGAACATTGCCTCAACTGAATATTATATACTGAAAATCAGTGTGTGAACTTACATTGAGCTAATTATTTAAGGGTTTTAAGAAATGTTAAATAGCACTGTGTTTATGAATGGAGAGGGGGATTCTTTTAAGTGGTGGTTTTAGGTGTAAACCTATAACGGGAAAGGCTTTTATGATGCCTTATCTTTGCCTTATAAGTGTGTTCCCGTTAGACATATATAGACACCGGGTAAAATAAATAGTGTATCTTTAAGTTGCCAACAAGTTTATGCCAAGTTATGAAACTGTTAAATTATGTATCATTTGCTAAATAATTCTGTGGCTTTACCATTGTGACTTATTTCAAAGAGTGTACACCAATCTATAAGCCATGTGCAATAAATTCACAAGCAATATACAATGCCTTTTCTAGGTGGATGTTAAATGTATAAATTAAACTTTTGTATTTTTCACAATGTGTATTATTAATTTACCCACATATTATCTAAGCATCTCTAATGCTTTAGTCCATTGTTACTCCAATTGTATGTACATTCATTGTACTGTATATGGGAAAGACAATACACATTTACTTTTGTATTTTAACAAACGGGTACAATTTAATTCAAATAATTAGTCTACTGCCAATTATCAACTGGATTTTCTCAAAGCAATATTAATTTTAACAACTAAGAGATGGATACATTATGTAAGTAGTTACTATAGAAGTTGTCATATTTTAGGAAATGAGTCCCCCCCCCCACCATGGAGCCGTTATAATGTTTCCAATACTAATCACCTTATAAATATTTTAGCGTATACATTTTATACTTTTAATAGTTATTAGGACTACAGTCTTTGTGCATTGGCATTGCACTTCATGCATGATCGTGTGTGTACAGTACACTAGGCTGTGTACTGGGTGTCTGTGTGGAGTGCATATCGTCACCTGCAGGTCACGCTGCGGCGTGCTACTTCCTCATAGTTTGCAGATTTGACAGCTTTTCATTGTTACCCGCCCCTTTTTATAAGACGAACAGGCACCCTAACCAATCGTAATGCGAGAATTCAGTTTTTGGAAACGTCTTCACTTGGTCAACACCAGTTTGAACCAATCAACACTCGTGTATCATCGAATCCAACTGGAGATGCGTTTCTGAAGCTGGTAGCAAAATAGCTACATGCACTTTGTTTATGTTCCTTGGTTAGCTGACAGATACTACCGTAACTGTTTTTTAACGTCCACGTGTAAATATTTCTCCGTTAGAATAAAAGCAGAATCGATTATACTTCCAGTCGAGGATGTTCTGTTTTGTTGAATGAAGGAGCGCGTTTAGCGGCGATAGGAGGATGAACTCCCTCACCGGTCGGGATCTCGCTATCCCCGCCGCCAACCCCGGAGCCTCATCCTCGCGAAACCTGCACGTAGAACTAACGTCCCAGCAGGTGAGGACACCGTTTAGTAAACTGGCCGCTTGGATATAAACTCAGCAAAACGTCCATGCAGACGCTTGACGGTGGCATACGTCTATTCTTAAGATGTTATAGACTCCTGCCTTCATAGAAACAGCAGGGCCGCACGGCTAACTGAGCTAGCTTTTTAGTTCAGCTACCGTAGTTTCACTGGAACTGTAGGCTGGCTACATATCCATAATACACTATTTAAACGTAGTTATCGTGTATACGTTCACAAGCTTTGTGTCATGCAAGCAAGCATGATATTATGTATGAAGATAGTAATGTAAGTGTGTGTGGTAACTTTTAGTTGTGTCAGCTTATGACATCGCGGCAGGCTTCAACTCAGGTGCCAGTTTAGCTATAGATGTGGTCTGCAGATAAAACCGATAAAACGCGTGTGTTCGCGATGTGACACTTGACAGTTTGCAATGTGTGTGCATCATCACGGACAAAACGTCACTGAATATAGCGAGCCTACAGTGTTGGATAAATTGACCTCCATTTATAATTTTAGCGAGTACATGTTGACAGACTGCACCATGCACAACTGGTTTACTGTACATCTGTTTTAATTAAGGTAGCAATAAACACACGTGGAAATTATTAATACAGGGTTGTTTTTCATGTCAAGCAGAAACCATGCCTCAGCCTTAATCTTATAAAACATAGTTTTAACAGCTGCTAGTAATGGCATTTAAAGTAGGCGACATAATATTTGTTAAGATCCATAAACTAAGTTTCTAACTGTAAAATCACATAGTTTTGAATGTGCGTTTAAATGAAACGCCGCTAACAACATTAAAGGTTAATGTTAGTGATTTTAAGATCAATATCTGCAAGTACTAGCTCTTAATTTTGTTTATGTGCTGTGATAACGCTGACTTAAATCTCAACTGTTATTTCCTAAAGTCTAAAGGAATATACATTTTGTTATGTAATTTATGAATGTTATGTAGTGCAAATACAGTTTATAATAGTAGTCATGTGACGAGTGACTTTGTTTACATTACAGCATATGGCTTGAACAGAAATTCTTCCTTTTGTAATATAATTTGTTTGCCTCATGTTCAACAATAACATTTTCTATTCCTAATATAATGTAACTAATTACTGGTATGTCATTGTTGTGTGGTCTAGTATTGTCTCATAGCTAATTCGTTTTTTTTAAACTAATGCTTCGACTAACGACCTCTCCACCTCCTAGCACTCACTATTAACTAAAGTTTCTTCCCAAGATGTATATGTTTTACTCTATTCTATCTTCCCTATACTTCCCTTCTCTTTAAAAAATTTTAAAAAAAATGTCTGCAAATATGTATTTAGCACTTGTATTCAGGCCATTATCCACTTTGTTTGCTTGTTTGTTTGTCATTATGACAAGATCCTGTAACTATTCTAATATAATATTGGTTGCTTACAATTGCTGGTGTATGACCTGTCCAACTAGTGACACACGTACTACATGTAAGTCACTTTGGATAAAAGTGTCTGTAAATGTAAATCATCTGTCTTGTTGGGAGTGGAGTGAACACAGTTTGGATCAGTTTGATATGATTTGGGAGATTCCAGCCTTTATACATGGACCAGTACCATCATCTGTTAGTGTATTTACAGTCAACATTAACCCATTCAGAAAGGCCCACAGAAGTTTCTGAGGGAGGGTATTTGGTGCTAGGGTAAACAAAGAATAGCAAGCTTCATAGTAGAACAAACCATGTTTTTGTTTCTGGAGCCCTTAATCTTATAGGGAGTCCCATGACTTTGCTTTAGCTTGAGAATAGCAGAATGGGTGGTGTGGCCGGTTCTGCTGGCAGAAGACTGCAGGCTGGTCAGGTGGTGGGGACAATTGTGTCCTGGTGACGTTTCCTGCCTTGGATTGTAAGCTGTCTGGCCTCCTGAGATAAATTACATTTCGCCTCGAGAATCCATATGTCATGATACGATATTATTGCGATTTAAAAAATACTGCGATATTTTGCAATTTATTACTTTTTCCAACTTCAAATTATGTCTGCAAAGGAAAACATCACTTTGTTTTTCCTCACATAACATTTTATTGTTGCAAAATGTGATTGTCAAGCCGACTAACTGACATGAACATGTCATAAGTATTGTATACACAAAGTTAAATTCTCATGTGCTAAATAAACAAATAAATAATGAAATTGCGATACTTGGGTCCTTGTATCAATATAGTTGTGCCGTGGGAAATATCGCGATACTATGCTGTATCTTTCACGAGCAAAGTCGAACTGTAGCTTGTGAAATCAGGATGGCATCGCGACTAGGCTAGGAGCTGTCTGAATGGTCCCTTGGATACTGTATGACCTTTGACATTGTGTGTCCTTTCAGCCACACAGTCCATTAGTCATGCTTTCAGTTTCAGCAAACGCTCAGCACCACCTTGGGTTTTTACTGTCAAAGCCAGAGCGTCCAGATTTCCTGTATGCTTTTGAGGAAATGTTACGATTTGCGGTCGGACGTCGGTGACTCACGGAAATTAGTTCCAGCAGGTTGGGATGTCTGCATAGGTCTGGATCTTACTGCTTATTGGTCTGGTTACTTACTGTACATTTCTCAGTGATTTTTAATAGATGATAATAACTTAAATTAAACGAGTCACCCGAATAAGCTATAGTCTCCTATCACTTTACGTCGTCTTTCTTTATGTTTCTCCTTAACATGCCGTCATCATGCCTTTCTGTGCGTTTTTCCCACCCACGAACAGAGACGATTGCGCCATCTCCGAAGCATTGCTGCCAGGAACATTGTCAACAGGAATGGCTCCCCACTGCTGGACACCTACTTCACCCTGCACCTCTGTATAGAGGGCTGCATATCGAGAGGTGGGTATAACCAATAAAAGTCTTGATCGGCAAGTCTGGCCTCTCCGCAGCCATCTTGGTACCGCCGTTACCACCGTTATTAGAAAGACCATTTTTGAAATGAATGGGGAGAGAGTCGTAAATGTACCGTAGTTTCAGTGGTCACTTTGGTGACTTTGCCGCACATGTTATAATTCTACAACGCTGTACAACTGTTGGCTTGCATCAGCGCAACCACACGATTGGCTAATGGCTGTTATAAAGCGGATAGTTGTCTATTTTCTTCCAGCCCACATATTTGCTTTTACGGATTCCTCCAATAGGGTTTTATTCAGAATTCTCTAAGTCTCTTCTATAATGTCTCTGCTATAAGTCTGCACTTCAGTTTGAGACTGGTGGCTCTGTGGAGCATACCATAGCCGCCTCCTTTCAGTTTCACAGTATTGGAGGAATAGACTGCACTGTCTGGCACATCACAATCAAGCAGGATCACATGGAGTTTTTAAAGGTATCCTCCAAAACAGTGTTATCATGCCTCCAGAGCACTTGTGTGTCTAGGTATGGTGGGGTAGAGAATAGTGTGATACTATTAGATTTATAAGGGGAGGAGTAGAGAGGAGTGGCAGCCACTTGACTGGTATGTGCATCCTGCTATAAACATGGTGTCAGGTGACCCCAGGTGAAAGAAATCAAATGCACAGCATAGGGGAGTCGGCGATGTCAGACATACTGGGTGTCTAAAATTTAGACCGTATAAGAAAACTGTGCATTATTGATAAAGTATAAGAAAGAGAAATATGTGGATTATTGTTAAAATGTAGACCGTATAAATGAGAGAGAGAGAGAGAGATATGTGGATTATTGTTAAAATGCAGACCATATAAATGAGAGAGAGAGAGAGATTATTGTTAAAACATAGGCTGTATAAATAAGAGAAAGAGGTGTGGATTATTGTTAAAACATAGGCCGTATAAATAAGAGAAAGAGGTGTGGCTTATTGTTAAAACATAGGCTGTATAAATAAGAGAGAGGTGTGGAATATTGTTAGAACATAGGCCGTATAAATAAGAGAAAGAGATGTGGATTATTGTTAAAACATAAGATGTATAAATAAGAGAGAGAGGTGTGGATTATTGTGAGAACAGGCCGTATAAATAAAAGAAAGAGATGTGTATTATTGTTAAAACATAGGCCGTATAAATAAGAGAGAGAGGTGTGGATTATTGTTAAAACACAGGCTGTATAAATAAGAGAGAGGTGTGGAATATTGTTA
>JAODLL010066710.1:31504-41560 GCA_026546735.1 Forbesichthys agassizii
GGAAATGTAACCTAGCTCTGATCTGTGCATGTAATATCACTCCGACATATCGCCTGATCTTACATGAGATGGAAGCAGAGAAATAACAGAATTAGAAGAAAAGACCAAATGAATAACAGCTGGAAATGTTTAATTTATTCAGCTATTTACAAATTTTACTGTATTGAGTAAACACCAATGTTGTTCCAAGCTATTTTACAAAGACAAACGTGTGTGTTAAGATCTGCTTGTCACTGGCGTCGCTGCAGATAAGATCAGATGAGAATCCATCTGACATTTTTGAGCAAAGCGAGAGGCGCAAACATACGGCGACGTCCGTGTATGGCTTTTGGAAGATGGAAGAGGCCTTAACCCATATCGTTTATATATATATTATATTATATTATATGAGCTGTGGTGGACCTACGCGGGTGTAGGTTGCACCAGTGAGGGCCTGGAGGTCAGGTCCCTGTGACTTAGGCCGAGCTGTGGTGCTCCTAGGCGGGCTTTAGGTGCGCCGTTAAGGGCCTGGAGATATCTCCTTGCAGCTTATGCAGGCCGGTAGGTTACATTCCAGCACTCCATTCCAAGGCGATGGAAAATGTCATCAGTGTGACGCGTCCAAATTAAGGGTACAATCAGCTATTGTAAGATAATACACATTTGGCCAAATATCTCCTCGCATTTTGCTATCTTGCATCGTTCTCTGTGCATGCTGGAAAGAATAACCTGATTCTTCTACACAGCCCTGGCTCCGTAAATAGGAACATAAACACCGCTCACAACAACACTTTCACAGTGCATTTCGATGTGTAGGGCGGCGGCGCTGAGGAATATTGTTTTGATTTAAGCCCGAATTTTGCAAGCGTTCTCGCAAATCAATGACCCTGCCTTTAAGAGACCGGAAATGTTTGACCTCCCACAGAGATGCATTTACAGAGACCTGTTTTTGTGTGTATTCTAGTGTCTTTGGTAGTTGTAATCCCTCACTGACTGACATTACTGACTATCCTATAATCTGGTGTGCGTGCGTGCGTGCGTGTGTGTGTATATGTGTGTGTGTCTGTATATGTGTGCGTGTGTGTGTATATGTGTGTGTGTGCCAGAACCCAACCTGGAGGAGCCTGGACTTCGGCATGCTTCCAGACCTGCTGGACACGTCTGTGTCCTGCTTTGTAGTGCGAATCTGGGGGGGCCGGCAGGAGCACTACCAGCTCCTCATAGAGTGGAGGGTCAGCCTGGAC
Source organism: Forbesichthys agassizii (assembly GCA_026546735.1). NCBI lineage: Eukaryota > Metazoa > Chordata > Actinopteri > Percopsiformes > Amblyopsidae > Forbesichthys > Forbesichthys agassizii. The sequence goes on from JAODLL010066710.1 coordinate 32,728, forward strand.
GGCCTGCGCTACACGGGACAGCAGGTCGGCGCACGCACGCACACACACACACATACGTGCACACATACGCGCACATGCACACACATGCACACAGACATACATGCACAGACCTAAATACTCGCACACGAGCACACACGTGCACACACTTGCATATGCACACACGAGCACAGACATACACATGCACACATACTGTAATAATCTTTATTTATATAGCACTTTTCAAGTGCTTTACAGAGAGGGAATACATGTACACTAGTTGTGCTTCCCATAAATAAATACAGAAGTACAGAGAAACAACATTAATAAAAATGGTTAAAGGAATCAGATAAAAAAAAGAAAAAATCGGGTGCATAAAGGAATACAATAAAGATGCATAACTAGATACCCAAATGACACGTTAATAAAAATGGAGAATCAAATGAAAGAAATATAAGAGAAATTAAAACCTTATCCTTTTTGTCAGAACGGCAGCACAATGCGTATAACGCTAATCTGGAGGAGGAAGTGCATATTCCGGTAGCAGATTAGTTATCAGTACATGTCTTTTATGGGTGGACTGTAGACGCACGCACGCACGCACGCACGCACGCACACAGGATGGTATAAATGCCAAGCCTTATTTAATGGCTATATAAAGGTGAGGTCAGGGATGCTGGAGAAAACTTGTTGATATTTGAACTTTATCATAAACGGAAAAGCATCTCCCTTCAGTGCTATAGAAGCTCCGCTTTCCACATTGGAAACACATTGCCAAGGTTGGGATAGTGTTGTGTGGTGCGGTCTGCACCACTTTGTTTGTGTTCCCAATTTACAGAGCCAGGGCTTTGTAGGAACACTTTATTGTTCTTCAATGCACACAGAACAGGCAGCTGGCGCAGCATGACCAGCTACATTTGACAAACAGTATTTAATCTAGGGCGCCTGGCTCAATCCTAACGTGGAGGGTTTCCTCCCCTAGATCGGTTAGCCTGGGTGTATGTTAACACAGCGGTGTTACCATGGTGTTAGGGCCCTGTTAAATTCTGTTTCACTTTTAAATGTTGCCGTGTGAACACAAAACAAACCCAGGGACGTGCGTAAAATTTGTATTGATTCAGACCCTGATCCAGTACAACACAATCGAACCATAAGTGTCAAAGGGCGCTTACAATCACTGGCTTTTAATATTTCATTATGGATCAAACTACACCACATCATAGGGATTTTTATCTTTCTAACTATGGACATGGGCATAATAGATTTCAGTGACATGGCAGTTTATAGACAGATGTGTAACTGTAAACACACATTCGTTCAGACTCGCACCTTGAAAACCTCTGGTCTGGCGTGTGTTGGGATTGTGAATGTTTCAGATAAATGTGGAGGCCTAATCTGGCAAAAATGACCACTGCAGAAGATGTACAGTAAATATGAGCTTTGCATGCGTATGTCATTAAAATATGAAACCCATCTAATATTTTTCTGCTGCTGCTGAGTTAATGTAACTGTCTGAAAATGTGGCATGTGTTTTTCTATGTTCAAAGCTTGCACAAATACAGGGCTGTCGCGGACAGGCACAGATGTTATGTTTTCCTTTGTTCTTCCTGTCTCTCTCAAAGCCCTTGCTTAAAGACCAATGCCCGGTCTGTCCACAGATTCGCTCCAGGAGTCCAAATGAGATCATATTTGGCTTGAATGATGGCTACTATGCAGCTGACTTTGATCACAAGGTATAGTCTCTCCTTTATAGTTCCAATTGCCTCTTCTCCACAATTAAATGCCCGCCACAGTTCATGTTTTGCACTATAACTCCGCGTGCGCTTCCCGCAGGACCAGTCGGAGCGAAAGAAGAACAGCTTGCTACATGTTGAACAGAGTTCAGTGAGGAGCTCCTACAGCGTCTTCTCTCTCCTCAGGTAAGGCCGTGTCGCTGATGAACTTTACCTGCTTGACTTCCCTCTGTGCGTACAGATATGACCATGTTCACTTATCTTGTCTCTTGTGGGTTACAGTGTTTTATCTGAGATGGATAGCAGTGCGAGATTAAAATCCATTGTTGATTGGATTTTTGTTCCCATTCAAACCTTGTGTGGTTGTTTTCATTTCATTGTTTAATTATCGGAGACTTTCGTCCACCAGGTGGCAGCATAGGTAAGGCTATGTGTAGCTCTGATCTGGGTTTGCCACTGGGCTAGGCTATAATGTGTAGTCTATTCCTTGCCCATGAGCGACAAATATAGAAACGGTAATCCATGTGGTCAGAGAGGCACCAACAGCCTGTGCCAGAATTGGCATGGAAAATGTCTTTAATGCTGAATAAATACTACACATTCATAGTTAAAGGGGAGACAAAAACATTTAAATCAAGTCATTAAGGAGAACCCTTAACTTCAGACTTCGACTTCAGAGTTGCTACCAGCAGCTGTTGACAAACACACTGTAGGGTTAGCTCCGTTTTATATGTGGTTGACTGTAAGCACTATTTACAGTGCCACTAGGGCTTCCCCCAAGGGAAAATATGCTCATTACAACACAATTTAATTACACCAGTTACTTCTGCCTAAAGTGGAAAGTTCAGGTCAGAAATTCTCTGCTTAAGATGGGAATCCTGTCATTAGAAGTACTATAAAGTCCTTTTTTCTGAGTCAAGTTTTGGTAATAAAGAAACCTATTCCCGTTCTTTACAGTGTCATAGGGGAGACACTGCTCAGTGTTTATATATTTAGAGTATCGCCTCGCCCGGTGCTTGGGAGAGCCCTGCTGGTCGATTTATAACGCTTTTATGACTCCTGCCCTTGCATCTGCCATTATCCCCTTATCCTCTTCCACTCTCCTGACCGCCAAGGGAGTCTGTGGAATTTTAGGCAGCCTTTACTCTCGGCTTGTGTCCCTCGCTTAGCTCTCCTCGGCAATGTGTTTTGGCTCCCTGCGCTCATATGCTCGTAGTTTAATGGTCATTCACTGTGGAATGATTCATCACATAGCGTACACTCCCCCACCGTTGTACCTGAACATAAAAAATATATATCAGTGGTTCTCACTCCTGGTTTAAGATGTCTCCCTGCTCCAACAAACCTGATTCAAATGAATGGCTCGTTATCAGGCTTCTGTAGAGATTTATAACGACCCATTCATATGAATCAGGTGTGTTGGAGCAGGAAGACCTCTACAACATGCAGGACAGTGGGTCCCCAGGACCGGGGTTGAGAGACACTAGTTGGGTTTACATGGACGCTTTTTTTTTGTCTTTCCGAATGGAATCTTTCCGATTGACGATTTCGGGTTACTTGTTTACATGGGAAGTCACCGAATCGGGTCTGGTGTTTACATGTGCCGCAACTTAATAGAATTGATGTTAAACATGCACACATTAGCTAGCTCATAATGTAACACGTCCCGCTAGCAAATGGTAAAACCGGCTAGCTTCTAGTTGTAGGTATGTCAGAGAGTGAGGCTATTTTTTTGACTGGTGGAGAAATGTAGGCTACGGCTCCAGATGAAGTGTATTTGCATTTGTCCAGACTTTGTACCGTTCTTATAACACATCCATTGAACAGTTGCTGCGCAGAATAGTTTACCAGCATCACACAAAACATAAGACTTTTAAGAGGTTTAACAGGGTCGTTTTCAGGCTTTTGCAGAGATTGAGATTGATCCATTCATGTAAGTCAGGTGTGTTGGAGCAGGGAGACGTCTGTAAAACATGGAGGGCGGTTGGCCCTCCTGGACCAGCATTGGTAACCACTGATACATACAGCCCAGCTTTCCACCTGATTCCTGAACCACTCACGTGGAGCACTGACAGAGCTGGCATGCTGGCGATAGAGGATGTGTCTTTGTCGTTCTGTTATCGCCTGCCTGGGTTCAAACCCGTGATTGTCCTGGACTCCACTTCAAGTGTTGCGTTGACCTCTGCTTGGATCTGCACCAGTAGTGTGCAGGCCACGGAAGATGCAGCAAGAGCTGGTCTCACCCAGAGCCATGTCGAAGAGAGAGTGACGCCAAAGGAATTTGTCAGCGGTCACATGGTTTAGGGAGACACAAAACAGTTCCAGAAGTGCTTGGCAGGCAATTTGAACCGATAAATATATATACCTAACTGCAATTTTTGTTAATTGGTAGTCAATAAATCCATCGATTTACAATATCATTTCTAGTGTACTTATATTATTTAGCAGCTAACTTCAGTGTTTCATTATCTGCCAAAGATGTGAAAAAACTGTTTATTGGACTGAACTGAGTTGACACAACTTTCTTGTAAATGGCTCTGGTCTCTCCCAGCTCTCTACCAGATAGTATCATTCACAAAACAATTTGTCAGCAAGCAAACCGACTTTTCTGCTGCGCTCGGGTCAACCCGACGACCCCTAAGCTTGCGCGTCTGTGTAATGGAGGGGTGGGCCGGGGAAACTTCAGCGCGGAGATGAAGACACTTCAGACCAGAGATAACCAATGTTTCCCCTCTCCCCGAGAGATTTGCTCGAGTTTGAGGGCTAGCCGCTTTTCCTATGCCAAGCATGGACATGGAAAAAGCAAGACGGCATGAAGACGATGACTGCGTTGAAAATGCTAATACCTTCGGGGAAGTAATTTATTATGTCCATTGATCTCGGGTCAGATATGATTAAGCCTCCTTAGTGTTCTTGCCTCTCCCTGCAGATGAAGGTTTGATTCTGTGTGAGATGCATGAGGAGGAGGAGGACTTGAAGGGATTAGTAGTAGTAGTCAGACATGCCTGGCTGGTGGGATATCGTTCAGAGGAAGGTTGGCCGCATGCAGGGGGAGAACGTCGCTGTCAAGTCACGGGCAATCAGGCTGTTTCCAGTTCATCTTGGTTTGAGGGCCATTCTGTCAGGGAAATGAATTTGTCAACGTGGAGTTTGAATGACTTTTAAGTGGATGTGCTTGAATGGTCTCTGTCTTCTTACTCATGGTTGGCTGAAGGGGGTGGAAAATGTTAAATCTGCCCGTTTTGACATTGAATAACATGCGTAATGTCAGGAGAGACGGTGTGTTCACTGGCTGATTGAACTCCAGACCTGTTGTAGTATCTGACTACCAGGCAACCAACAGACATAGCTTCCAGGACGCAGGCTCCATAGTTCCAAGATTTCACACGCACGAAAATCCCTAAAGCAGAAAATGGAAACTTTTCATTTTTCTCCACCAACCACCCCCACCCACCGGCTCCACAATCGCCCCCATGTGTGTCCCACGTTTACCTGACGCACGCTGCTATGTGCAGAATGCACACGTGCGTCAACAGGAGCTGTGATCTGTGATGGTGGAAGCTGTGAGGGGAGTCTCTCTCACCCCGGGGCCTGAAGTCGATACCGTAACGCTTTTCTTATGCCCAGCGTGCGCTGTCGAGAGGCCGAAGCGCACTCCTGAAAGTGGCCCTCTCTCCTCAGGTTGAAGGTGGAGGTGGAGAAGAGTGTTTCAACACCACCACCTCTCCCTTCGATGCCATGCGGTGCTCCCTTCCCACATCAGACACGCATCGCCAAGGCTGGGATACTGTTGTGTGGTGCGGCCTGCACTGCCTTGTTTGGATTCCCATGTTACAGAGTCTGGGCTGTGTAGAAACACAGTGGATTATCTTTACAACGGGCACACAGAACGGCTGGCTCGCGGACCACGAGGAGAAATCTGCTGAATTTCACAAAAATAGTATTAGCTACAATCGCTGATGGCACCTTTCTTAACAACTGGCTAGAGCCTAGTTTAAAGCAAAACCTCAGGCGACAGAAAAGAAACCGTCTGCTGAGTTTTAAACCCTCACGGAGATGTAAACAGGAGTGCTCCTTTTTGTTTTTCTTTTTTTGGAGCGGGCACTATCAAAGCAACCCTTTTCTGAGAACTGTAATAGGTGTTTGTTTGAAGTAGCCCTCCATCTTTTTATGGCCCTGGAAGATCAACCACTCTAGTTGGGTTTCTCATATCCCTTCCCAAACTGACTGACTGTGCATGTAATTGTAAGAATTTGCATGCTTTAGAAGAAGAAACCGTAATGCGTGTGTTAGGAAATATGACACTGGGAGAAGTAATCACTGGAGCAGTTTCTGTTGGTAGTATTTTGAAGTGAAGGAGAAAAAGTGGCTCTTTCACTTTAAACGTTGACATGAAAATCAACAGGATTGATCAACAGAGGTTAAGTGCTGAAGCTGCCTTGTTTCACAACATCCCGTTGAATATGGCAATAGATCTTTGGTCTACGCCAGAGTGGGTGGCATAATGCATACGAGTTTCCCAAACCGCCATAAAACGGGCGAATGAAAGCACTTCACCTATGAGTTGAGGCTCCAATCTTCTTTCTGTCTGGTGTTCCTTTGATCGTTTCAATAGGTTTACCTCTCTCTCTTTCACACGCATGCATATGTGTGCACACACGATGTATTGCCTTTGCCGAGAAACTTTGCTGCGTCTTATCTGAGCTTGCTGATGTTGGAATCATTCTTCCCACATCTGAAATTACATTACTCCTCTTCCATACCCTTCTAACAACCGAGACAATGGGCTTTAACTTTGATAACGGAAACACATGCCACGTTATAGCTCAGTTTAGTGTTGTGTTTTTGTTTTTTTTTCTTGTTTACTGTTTGGCCCATTACACCAGACAGCTTAAATAACCACAGGATACAGTTCTGGGGTTTTAGTGGCAGTTGAGCTCTTGTGCCTGCAGAGTCAAACCTTTCTAATCATCTGCAGAGTATTGCGACCCTTTAGAGAAAAAAATATGATCTTCTCCTAAGACCTTCCCCCCCCCCTGTTTTTTTTTTTCTCTCCAGAGTAGTTGTCTCCTAAACATGGCTTTCAGCATCTCAAACCCATTTCTAGCCCATCCAAGAGAAACCTCAGCATGGTGCAGGAAAAGCGCACACAGAGTGCCGTACAGTATGCAGGCATGACAAAAAAAGAATTCTGGCCATGTAATCTTATCTTCTGCCTGCCTACAATGGAGAGGTGATGTGAATAGCGAGTGGGAGAATGTTTTGACATTCCTCGCCAGTGAGACACAGGCTGTTTTTAAAGGTGTAGCTTGTCGTGGGTTTTCTACTGTGGTGTCTTTTTATTTTCTGTTTGTTTTCATTGGCTGTTTTGTTCCTGGCAGACGTAGCCTATCGGGCTATTATCTCCTCATTTGTTGTCACAAAATGTCTCTCGGCTGGTTTTGAAAGGGCTAATTGGTCCTCTCCGTTCATTCCACATACTGGTTGAGTAATGGTAGCCATGGAAATAAGAGTTACGCCAATAGGAGTTCGAAATTGTCAACGGGCACATGGTTCATGTAGAGGCAAAACCTATGGCACAATAGTTCCAGGAAATGCTTGGTGGGCAGTTAAAAAAAACAAACAAAAAAAAACTAATATAAACATACTCACACTGTATATAGTAGTCAATAATTGCACCAATTTACATTTTAAATAAAATGTATCGGGCACTTTTAGTATTTAGGCTATTTTCCGGGAACTATCTTGAGGCTCCACGATTCGCTATTGCTGTCAAAAAAACAGTCCATTGGTGTGAACAGAGATGGCGCGACTCTCTCTTTACATGGCTCTGGTTGCAGATAATCAAGTCATTTTTCCCATAGGCTTGTTTCCACCAACCGCAGCTTTGTTTGACAAGTGTGTCGGACACCTTTGCATGTGATGGACAGCTGGAGGTCGCGTGTTGCACCTTCACACTGTCCTGTCCTGTCTTGACTGGGATCACTAGGGAATGTTGCCCTTCATCTAATTAAAATGTAAATTGAGACGGCGGTATGGTGCTTATTAACGTCGTCATGTTCTAATTCGTGTACGTCGCATGAACATTTTACAGTTTATTGGTTGGCACTGTTATTGCTGGCTGCAGCTGGGTACAAAGAATGAAGCCTTCTTGAAGTATTTCTGTGGCCTGCATGTCGCATGGCGGCGTTTCTGTCCGTGCCTCTGGCCTAGTATATCTGATTCTGCAGTGGGGAAATGTTACAGTTCATCTTAGCTTGCATTAGTTATCTGCTTGTTTGCCTTAATGCTATTATGTTCAGCTAAAAAGGTCATACTGTTCAGCAATATGAGAGTCATATGAAGTTGCTTAAATATGAGGCAGCAGGATGAATTAACCAAGTTCATTTTGACATAACATTTTTCTTAATAGTGTTAATAAGGTCAGACACACAAACATCGCTAGGTTGCAGTGAAACTTTAAGGCGGCTCAGTGCTCTTTGCTCCAGCTGTGGAAACAATGGAAGAAAGATATCAAAAGTTTATGTGCAGTACCCAAATTAGAACCTGATCTAATCAATACGGCTGTCACAGGTTTATTACGTAAAGGGCAATATTCCTTATGTGGTCCCAGTTCAGGGGGGCAGGGCAGATCTTTCTCCAGCTAGTACTCAGAGACGTAGGTGGGAAAACATAGGCCTCCGTGTTTTTATTCACAATGAGGACCACCTCAGGATAGGAGGCACTGGTTTGTCCACAGCCGGGGCGCACAGCGTCCACAAGAAGTATCCTAGCAGCTTCTCCAACCAAGACACTAGGGGTGCACATTATATCTAGCGTCATTATTGCAATATCACGCTGCCCCAATATCATATCAAAAATGTTGCCGGAAGTGCAATATTCAGTTTATTTTCAGTTTATTTCATGGATAGATGCATCAGTTGGCTGCTTGGCTTAGCTGTGTTTGATTTGGACAGAACAGCAAGATGTGTGACTGAGGAAGCTCGTTTGTTCCTGCTGCCATTTATTTTTAAAATACCAGATGATATTTTATTGCATAATGTTGTCATTTGTTGTCTGTTAATGTTTATTTGTCATTTCCTTATTGTTATGTGACTACTGCTGGCTGTAACACAAATTGCCCC
>JAODLL010066731.1:0-17235 GCA_026546735.1 Forbesichthys agassizii
AGAGAGAGAGAGAGAGAGAGAGAGAGAGAGAGAGAGAGAGAGAGAGAGAGAGCGAGAGAGAGAGAGAGAGAGAGAGCGAGAGAGAGAGAGAGAGCGAGAGACAGGGAAATAAGGGAAATTGACGCTGTATTTGTGTGTCCGTTGTGCGTTCGTGGGTGCACACGTGTGTGCGTGCGTGTGTGTGTGTGCGTGCGTGTGTGTGCGTGTGTGCACATGCGTGTGTGTGTGCGTGTGTGTGTGTGTGCGTGTGTGCGTGCGTGCGTGTGTGCACATGCGTGTGTGTGTGCGTGCGTGTGTGTGTGTGCGTGCGTGTGTGCACATGCGTGTGTGTGTGCGTGTGTGTGTGTGCGTGTGCATGCGTGTGTGCGCGTGTGTGTGCGTGCGTGTGTGCACATGCGTGTGTGTGTGCGTGCGTGCACCTGAGGCCACGGTATTGATGGCCCCCTCCTGACCAATGATGTGCTCCTTCAGCCTTCTCTCTAGCGGGAACCTCCTCCTCTCTTTGGCCTCCCGTCGAGCCTGCACCTCCTTGAACTACAGGATGGGGAGGGGGAGAGAGAGACAGGTAGAGGGTAAGAGGGAGAGAGAGAGGGAGAGAGAGAATGAGTAGGGGGTTTGGTGGAGAGAGCCAAGGAGAGATGAAGGTGGGCCAAACATGGCCCAGCCTGGAAGAGAACCTAAACTGCCACCAAAGTCCAATGTGTGCTGGTGGCTCTCAACCAGTGTTTTGTATATGCTTCTTTAAATGACCCATTCATGCCCTGGCCTGTCCACACATGATTACACATCGTGACTGAATACACCTGACCATGTACACACTCTGCTTCACGCGTCTTTTCAATATGATTGGAGAGAGAGAGGAAATTATGATGAATACTTTTCTTGCATCATTACTTGCTGTGACTCCAGTCAGTCAAATAAATTCCAAACACCCACACGGGCTTCCAGGGGCAAACATACTGTTTAATAATAATAATTTGTACCCTTCAGTGACAGCACTTTCAGGTGAAAAAAGGTCTACTGATAATAACAACAAAGATATTGGAATAACAACAAGATGGAGCACTGTATTGCATTTCAACGGAAGCAAACATGGAACGCTTCTGGTGGGCGTGTCACCACCAGCATTCTGTGGAGGCTAACGCAGGCAGCACCCAGACAGATACATCTACCATGCATGGCCTGGAACAAAGTCACTTTACCTCAAAACAGTTTGCTACAGAAACACCATTATGGCATCAGATTGATCGTAGGTAATTGGGAATTAATGTTATACACTCAAATGACCCATTAACGCCCCCAGAGAGAAATAATGGGCAATATTGTGGTGATATCCATGGATCTCCCCATTGACTTGCATGGAACGCTGGGTCGCTCTGGTCTGCATAGTGAAAAGCCTCACCTCTCTGTTTCCACTCTCTCTAATGTCAAGGCTTCAACAAAGAGGACATATCTTTCCCATTTTGACACACCCATCCTCTCCATGCCTCCTGTTTCCGCTTCTCCATCTCTCCCTCTCTCTCCCTCTCTCTCTCCCTCGCCTTCACTGTCTCCGCTATGATCCATGACTCATATTTCTCCCCCAGCCAGCATTTCTTCTTGTATTTAATTCTGATTCTCCTCTTTCCCTCCCTCCCTCCATCCATCCCTCCCTCCGCCACCCCCCCTCTCTCTCTTTCTTTCTAGTGATTTATCTTATTGTCTCTCTCTCTCTCCCTCCCTTCCTAGCCCCCCCCCTTTCTCTCTCTCTCTGGTGATTTATCTTATTTTCTCTCTCTCTCTTTCTCTCTCTCTCTCTCCCTCCCTCCCTCCCTAGCCCCCCCCTTTCCCTCTCCCTCTCTCTCTCTCTCTCTCTCCCTCCCGGTGGCTCCCCTGCAGTGGAGGTGGGCTGCTTATTCTCTCCCTCCATCTTGCTTAGCGCTGGCCTGTTGTCAAGCAGGTGGACGAGGCAGGAAGCAAGGCGTGCACGTGCGTGTGCAGGCCACACAGCGTGACAGAGAGGGGCGAGTTGTCTGTTTGGTTCCACGCTTTAAAAAAAACCCTGAGGTAGGTTTGACCAATCACAGGTTATTCCATTATATTCCAGGGGTTGTCACCCTGCCCGCCCGCAAAAGTAGGTTTTTAGCTTCCCAGGCCCCCACACGCACGCACGCACGCACGCACACACACAAGCTAGCGGCCTATACTAAACATAAAACAAATGTTAAATATAGTGAAAGATACAACAAGATTATTTCATAGTCGTCAAATCATCTCATTGAGAACCGCTGTGTTTTTCATTTATTTGGCTAGAGGCCCTCCCCGATGACAGGTACCTGAGCAGTGCAAGGTGTAGCATGTGTCAGTTGGCTGTGGTGTTGCAGAGCAGAGCAATGCTGGCGTTTAACCCTTGTTAACCCCTGCCCACCTCCCAGTCCCCAGCAGCACCTGTCAGTCAGTCACCAGCGAACTCAGACCTCCTGACGTGATGCAGACTCTGTGTGCGTGTGTATGTGTGTGCGTGCGTGCAAGTGAGATCAGCATACAGATGTACGCTGGGTGAATTCTGCCGTGTCATGGTTTTATGAACGCATTAAAAGACGTATTCCCCACCTATGGAATGTTGCCGATACGTGTGTGTGTGTGTGTGTTGTGTGCACGTAAGTGTACGTGTGTGTGTGTGTGTGTGTGTGTGTGTGTGTGTGTGTGTGTGCAGTACCTTGCCCTCCCACTCTTTCAGAAGTGTCTTTAGCTCTCCTTCTTTGGCGTAGGCCTGTGCTGTGTGTCCCTGAGCGTTGGGCTGCAAGGGGTTGGCACCTGCACGCACACACACAAATATATTTCAACATCTTCTGTCCTTGTTATGCACACTGTTTCATTGTGCATGTGTCATTGTTATGACAGTGAAAGAACACACACACACACACACACACACACACAGAGACCTTCACAGTAGGAGTTTCAAAACATCGATGCAGGAAGAAAAGACAAGGGGTCAGAGGTGACAGTTCAGGGGTCACTCAGACTAACTGCAGCGGAGCGAGGGGGGACCATGGTACGGCCCTGTAGGGATCCTTCATATCTGCAACGCGTGCCAATAACACACATAATAACACACAAACGCCCTGACCCCCTGCAGAGTATTCAGCACACTACACACACTGCCACACAGGGAAGGGGGGGCGGGGGTGTCAGAGCATCAATAGGGAAGGTGCAGATACAGGCGCTTCTAAAAAAAGCTTGGTAAATGGCTTCTCTTTGAGGGGAAGTGGATAATGTGTGTGTGTGTGTGTGTGTGTGTAGACCATGGGAGGTATACCATTGTCAGTGAGGGTGCTTAGCAGTGCCTTCTGCCCTGACCGGGGCAAGTACCCACAGCCCAGTTACCCCAACAGCGATGTGCATGCACGCGCACGCACACACACACACACACACTTTTGTAACAAATCTCCCCACCCTCCCTGACCCAGCAAGCTTGTATCGTTTCACATTTATTACATTTTTCACATTTATTTTATTTGCATCAAATAATTCTAGGATGTTTGCTCCTGCAAATGTTTTATATTGATGATAAAATCAAAAGTAAAATGTATTATTATTATTATTATTATTATTATAAATGTACAGTATATAACAAAACAATATAATTACTTCTGTATTACACACTCTGGTCTGTAGATGTAGGCCTTTGTAAGATTACTTTCTCAATAGCTAAACTGTTCCACCTATCCTGGGTGAAATGTTCAACTCAAAATGCCTCTCAGCAACAAGTTAAAGATGGTGATGAACATTTGCTCCATTTTATATCTGTGTGTGTGTGTAGTTGATACATGTAAAGGTTCACAGGCAGTCAGAGAGTAGGAACCCTAATAACTATAGTGATTATTGATAAACCTGTAACTGTTGTGTCCTGCTCACATAGCGTAGCGTGTGTGTAGTACTGGATGTCCTTGCACAAAGAAGGTAGATTAAATTAAAAGTATCTGAGAGCGCATTGTGGATCCCTTATAAGGCAGACAATGCTAACTAATATAAGGGCTCACAAAAATATAAAACCATCTTTAACTTCACCACCTAGGAATGGTTCTCAGGTCCTTCGGCCTTGAGCTACACTAAAAGTGTGTGTGTGTGTAGTTGATACATGTAAAGGCTCTCAGGCAGCCACAGAGCAGGAACACAATAATTACAGTGATTATTGATAAACCCCTAAATGTTGTGTCCTGCTCACATAGATATTGATCCCAACAGCAATACACACCCCTCCCGAATCACAAAGGGGACACAGGGGGGAAAGCAATAAACCTGCACACATGTGCACGCCACCCCCCCCCCCCCCATACACACACACTCGGACATAATAAATAGCATCATTTAGAGCTTTAATATCAGGCTAACCCTCTGGGCCATGGCACTTTATAAGGGGATCAACACCAATGGCACCTATTCTCTCTCTCCCTCTCACAATCCCACATACACACATGTGCACGCACACACGCACACACACACACACGTTGAGAATGGCACATGCGTTCCTCCATTAGCTTTAGTAATGCCTATTAGGTGACTCCTTTGCTCCTCATTTTCCTGCAGCGGGTTGAGAGAGGACTCCCTGCGGCTCTCTGTGTGTGTGTGTGTGTGTGTGTGTGTGTGTGTGTGTGTGTGTGTGTCTGCGTGCGTGTGTGCGTGTGTGTCCCAGTGATATGCCCATTACCGAGCGCCCCTTGGCTAAGGCCCCGGTGTGGAGCCTGGGGAGCGGGTAGGAGGCTTCCCCAGGCAGGGTGAGGGCACAGTGGCGCAGGTAGATGCCCCAGGGCGGGTCTGCAAAGACGGTGATGGATGGCGATGCGAGTCCGGGCCAGGCTGAGGCCAAAAGGGTAACGCCACGGCTACTGGCGATTCAAACCACACGCGCACAAGGGAAATAACCAGGGATGTGTAAACAACCACACACACACACACACACATTTACTTAAAGCAAAGGTCACACACAATCACATACATACTAAATTCACAGGCAAGCATGCATACCCCACGTCTCTCCCCTAACACATACCTATAAAAGCCCACCACACACACACACACACGTCCTGAAGCTGTGAGAGTTTATTGGGACTTGTGTGATGGGGGAGAATGAGGAAACGAAGGATTGAGTCCCAAGACAAGTGAAGGGAGATGAAGGAAAAGCAGCAGGTTAAAAGATCCAAGGGTTGAGGTGGGGGGGGGAAAAAATGATGAAAACAACAGAAATCTGATATAGAAATATTTCTTCCATTACTTCTGATATCAGCCGGCACAGCCGCACCAACACACTCGCCCACACACACACACACACACACACGCGCGCACGTACACACACACACGCTGTCGCAGCTTGGCTGTTATTGGCTTTGAAGGCGGCGCCGCTATGGCGACCCAGCATATGACTGGTTCCAAAACAAAAACGTTTTGTGCAGCTCTGTTGAATTTTCTTACCTTTTTAATTCAAAGAATGCATCTGTGGATGGTTTGATTGGGTTAAGGGTGGGGGGGGTGTACAGAGAGGTGAGGGGGAGGGCCGGGACAGACCGAGCAGGCCGGAGAGGCGTGCCATCCATCATAAACACGGCTGAGATGGTATTATTAGCTTGTCCGTCACGGCGCGTAATGACGAAAGTGCTCGGAAAGCTAGAAAATAACACAACCTAAACGACGGCAAAAGCCCCGCGCGGCTTCAAGGGGGGGCTAAGACGTTTTGCTTCACAGAACATCCCAAAGAGTAACACTTACTCCTTGGGTTTTTCTGTCAACAGCAACCACATAAAACGACGTAGGTTTAATATAATAATATATTAACTGGAAGCGTGCTGGCGCCTGTGTGTGTGTGTGTGTGTGTGTGTGTGTGTGTTACACGCACGCCCATGCTGGTGTTACCCCAAGGGCATGTTCTTTCCAGTGGGTCACAGTTCAACTAGGCTGGCTTGTTTAAGAGCTACTGGGCCTGAAAACAGGGGATATTCTGGCCCCAGGGCCTGTGTGTGTGTGTGTGTGTGTGTGTGTGTGTGTGTGTGTGTGTGTGTGTGTGCGTGTGCGTGTGCGTGTGCGTGTGTGGAAGCTGAGTCAACGACAGGTGCGGGTGCAGTGAAGGTGAACCGCGCAGGGGGGCTGAACAAGCGATCAATTTCAAATGAGCGTTATAATGCTGTTTAGAGACATTAGGGGGACAATAGAGCCCCAGTGTGACGTCACTCCCATCGCTACCTGCAGCCCCAACCCCAGACGGAGACTAGCATGAAACGGCCACTCACGCCTCCTGGGTAGGAATCACGTCAATCGGGTGATTCCACCTTCATTTTTCAAGCCTCAGATTATTAGTCAGAATAAGCTATTTACCACTGAGAAGATAACTCAATTACCCACAGAGCCGCACATCTGTGTGCTCGGTTGGCTACATTACAGGCGCGTAATTAATCCTCGTCCTCAGCCTACCGACAGTTCTCCATTAGCATCATCGTATTGTGACCAATGTAAGGTGTCAAACATGGGGGCAAATGTTGAGGTTTCTGGGATTCGGGATAAAAATGTCAATCTAAATTGTACTGCTAAGAACTGTGAAAGCGGGTTTTCTCTCACGGTACAGTACATTTCAATATTTAATATGTTTATTGCACTCGTTTACCTGATACAGAAAAATGACGGTGCCTGTAGAGATGACTGTTACAGAACCGGCACATCAACTATGTAAAACTGTTTTTATGAATCTGACAATAAATAGATCTTTTATATGTTACTATTTATATGTGTTTTTTTGTATACAGTATAAACATGATGAGATAAGGATATACGATTATTATGTGAACCACAATTAACCAGGTTTGGCCTGTTTTTACCTTGATCGGCACTTGGTCAAAGTCTAAATACAGCATTTGCTGATGGAGGAAGTTGGAACGATTGAGATTTTTTTGCGATTGCCTACCTACATGGAGCAGTGCAATGCTGCCTTGGACTGGACAGGTAGTGAACTGATATGATCATTCTTTTTGAGATAAAAGGTCACTAATGGTTACGGAAAAATTACTAGTGCAATTAGGAGGGAGGCGGGAAGGGGGCGGACTATATTGGTCCTTGCAAATGACAACATGACAGGCAGGAACAGAGGAAAACAAGAACATACATAGAAAGACAGCTAGACAGGTGGACGGCAGACAAGCACATAGAGATGTTTAGTGTTGCTGCAAAGAAAATTCCCAGAATTAACAAATCTATCAAATTCCTTGACATGGACTAACGAACAAGACATACCGGCCTCCAGCAACAGCCTGACGCTATGCACGTCGTTGGCCAGCGTAGCGTAATGGAGCGCTGTGCAACCACGGAAACCGGCCCTACTGTTCAGCATGCTGCTGAACTCGTCCTCTCTGGACACCAGCACTGAGAGAGAGAGAGAGAGAGAGAGAGAGAGAGAGAGAGAGACTGTGTAAATGTGCAGCAGTGTAAATCAGCAATGTAAATGTTTTATTACAATTTTTTATTAATATATTTATTATTTCCTGGTGATTTTAGGAACTATATAAGCCCTTATTCTATTGTAATCATCAGTATATTGTAAAGTGCTTTGACAATATTGTTAATCATAACAGTCATGCCAATAAAGCCAATTAAATTGAGAGAGAGAAAGAGAGAGAGAGAGAGAGAGAGAGAGAGAGAGCGAGAGAGAGAGAGAGAGAGACCATAACAATGTTTAAAGTGTTTAAAGGCTTCAGAGACTAAGAAGCCATGTAGTGTAGTTCATTATTAACCAGACTCCACCTGACTATTGCTCTCAGCAAATAACCTTTAGCTGAGATTATAGTCTGGAAACCCTTCTGGCCTTAGCGTTCCCACATCCACCCTGCTGGCGGACCGATCAGGGTGGGCCGATGAGATGACGTTTATGTCAAGCGTGTTTCTAAACGGTGGTAGAGCTAGATGAGGGGATCAAAACAGTTGTAGCGACGCCGATTGGTAAAACCAGAGGTTCATTTTGGCAACAACAGACAACACTTCCAAATGAGGCGTGGCCAGACCCTCTTCACTGAGTGAACTGTGGGTTTTCTCACACCGGGCTAGTGTAACACATGACATGCTTTTACATTTAGTCCCCCGCAGAGCAGTGCACAGTAGTGCCAACACTAATCAATACACCAGCCTTGTGGTTGTGGAGTTACGTTCCAAACCCATTCCCATTAAATCATGCCTCATTCACCCACACCCCTGCGTCTTCAGAGCCATGTAATGCACCCTCATAGACCACAAACGGTCTCTGTCACAACAGACCACAAGGCCAGTGTTGTGACAACCCCTCTCATTCACAGCTTTAAGGAACAGGTCAGGTCTTACCAACCTACCTACCCTCCTCTCCTCCCCTCCCTCAGTCTCTTGATCACTGACGACCTTTCATCCAGTGCCTCCTTCTCCTCCATCTCTCCTTTATCTGAGCCCCCCCCCCTTCCATCTCTGACTCCTGTTTTCCTCTGCCATCCCTTTCACCTCCACACACCGCTCCTCATCTTTTCCATTCTCCCTCCATTCTTCTCCTTTCCCATTTCTCCTTCACCAGTTCCTTCCCGCCATTCGTCTTGCCCTCTCTCTCAATTTCTGACAGTTCCTCTCTGCAGCGAGTGTGTTCCTGTGTGTGTGTGTGTGTGTGTGTGGCTCGGCTGTCTGGGCGGGATAATCATAGCTAACCCAATAAAGCGTCGCACAGGCCCCCCTAGCCCATCCATCAGTGTGCGTCTGGGAAACGCTTCCCCACGCTGTGCTGGCCCCACGCGGACCCAAACCTGACAGCCATATAAATGTCTGCAATATACATAACCCATATAAATATGTCTGCAGAAAACACAATGCAGGCTTGGGGTTGGGGGGTAAGGGGGGTGGGGGGGGGGGCGTTCAAGAGAGGGTGTGTGGGTGTGTGTGTTTGTGTTTATTTTTGTTTGTGACCCCAAAAAAAAAAAAAAAAAAAAAAAAAAAATTAAACACGGCATGCATCATAAAAAAATATGGATAAGATGAAGCGTGTACGTGTATGCAAATGTTTATGCAAATCCGAATGCCTCATAATGCCTCCTGCTACAGTTTATTTCATACAGTTTACAGGATTCATCTGTGCAATATATTGCAAGGCAGAAGCACGTCCGCGAACAACAAACGCAACATGCTTCCTTCGTTTACCTTCCAGCGAGTGGATGCCTTTTTCCCGAGATGTATCGTAGACGTTGTTGAAGTTGTCGCCTGCGTTTGGGTCGGCACCAGCGCCAAGCAGAACCTTCACCACACTGAAACACACACACACACCACATTTAAAAATATTCTACTGGTTTTTAAATCTCTAAATGGTCTTGTATTTTAAGTATCGTATGAGCTGTATATTTTCATGTACAGCACATTGTGACTACTTTACGCTATGTAAGTGCTATATAATACATGTTGCTTGCAAACACTCTCAGACGTTTTCAGATCAATTTGATGAACCCACGATCTCACATGTTGTGTTGCCAGCAGCCTGCTGGGAGAACAACTAACCCATCATCACCAGACAATATAGTTAACAGACAGAATCCAAATGTTGTTTTTTAAACACTGACAAAAATGTCTCTTCAAAAATAAGTAAAAGAATTATAAATACAAAGTCATATTTGCTCATAATAAGTAAATCAATCTGCCAATGGAACAAGTAAAACATTTGCTTGTAAGATGTCTTACAAGCATATACAGGGTATATTTGAGATATTAGGCTATACAAAATAAAGGGTCACAAGCATGCTGCACTTAAATACAGGTAAGCGTTTTAGACTTTCAGGTGTTAAGGCAAGGGAAATATCACAGCAGTTGTAGTCATGAAAACTGACATTTAAATCAATGAGCGCCTTAAAATAAGGGCCTTTCAGTTCAATGTTTCCGACACCTGAGATACGGTCCACATTTCACCACCTTCAATTGAATTATGTGTGACTTGTGTTCCATCACACGCCTTTTGTTTACTCCGTGAGAAATGATAAATTATAGATATTTATTATAGAAGAGATAGGTCCTATTCCAAATACAGCGGTAGGGAAACCTAATCCACACATCCACCAACCAAAACTAATCTGACACAATCATGTAAATGTACACACACATTGAGGAACCGTGCAGTTTCATCGATCGAAGTCACCGGTACCACTTTTCTGCCCAGTTTCCACGGAAACACACCAATGGCTGCCTCCCCCATCCCTTCTCTGTGTTCCATAGCTTGGTCATGGTCTCATAACACATACATATTGTACGTATCTGCGTGGAGGGGGCAAGGGTTAGCCATAGTTCCGGCACCATTGGAGGTCTGTCTGTGTGTGTGCGTGCATGTGTGTGCATGTGCGTGTGTGTATGTGTGTGTGTGTGCATGCATGTATCCCTTCAGTGGAGCGCACCACGCTACCCTTTAGAGCAAACACAGAATGCCTGGGCAACATCATTCACTGTGACCCAGCAGACATTCCAGGTATCGTCTCTAAGTCTACAGCACACACGCACACACACACACACACTTTCCCTTTACCACCCTAAACAGAAGCTATGGCTTTCACACGCGCGCGAACACGCACACACACCACACACACTTTCCCTTTACCACCTAAGAGACACAGGTTGACACGCACGCACACACACATTTTCTCTTTACCACCCTAAACTGAAGATATGGCTTTGACATTGAGACACAGGTTGACACACACACGCACGCACGCACACACGCACACACACACACACAGTAAAGACTGGTTTGCTGCTATCTCTGGCTGACTGAGGTAAATCGATGATTGATAATGATCCCTGCCCATTAATGAAAGCCTTCTCACTTGCAATTCTGCTAGTCTGTGTAATCCGGCAGATAACATAAAGATAAACAATGCAAAGTGTTAGCATTGGTCAGTGACGGTGACGTTCAAAATAGTACCTTAAATGTCTGTAAACTATAATGACATATACATATTTTACATTTTGTTGCAGATTGCTCAGTTCCCATAGCATCCAGGAGGGGGCGGTGGTCTTCAGAGAACCTGGTTGTTTCGACTGCGGACAGGTCTTTGTGTCTGACCTAGCTTGAGGAAGTTGGGGTGTGTGTGTATGTGTGTGTGTGTGTGTGTGTGGGGGGGGGGGGGGTATCCCGGTCTCCCTTCATTGTTACTGTATCACTATGGCTGTGGGGCGCTGCTGACCCACGGAGGGCCTCCTCTCTCACCCTTGCACAAGCACTTCTACAAACACGCAAACCTCCCTGAGACACGGACAAACTATGGCCGGTCACGCGAGGCTGGTCAGGTCTGTGAGAACCAACCGGCGCGGAGGAGGCCTGCACGGGGTTAACGCCATCGCAGAGGGGTAAACACAGCGGGACAAACAGAGGAAGGCTTCTACAGCGGAGGAGGAGGAGGAGGAGAAAAATCTAAAGCGCGCAAAAGGGTGGATCAGATTATCAAAGGGGAGGGGATTTAATTACGAAGGAAGGTCCAAAGACAGAGCTTTAATAGAGAGCTTACAGTTGTACTAATCAACTGGTGATCAAGTGGCTAACTCCATTTGGGCTGTGTAGGAAGAATGCTGCAGCACTAATTTGAGACCAAATTAGCAAGAAAGGAAATGATGTAGAGGGTTCACAGCGGACACATCGGGAGAGTGGGGGGAAGAAAGATCAACTATCTGCTCATACTTACTTAGAACCGCATTGTCGCACAACAACACACTTTTCTGAATACAACGGAATTATAATACGGAAGGAACCCAACAGAGTAAACACAACTAGAATGTAGTCATCTAGCAAAGCACGGTAGAACTGACCAATCATGTGGTTGCATCTCTCGTTAAGCCTAGCTGTCACAACAGTGTTGCCCATCAATGTCTCCAGCTCAAAAGATAGTCTACTCTCTACGAACCTCTTGGGATTTGGCATCAAAACGATGCCTTTGCAAACAGTGCGTTTCTAACTATGTCCGTATTATATATAGTCTACCCACTATCCCAATGACGTCCAGTCCGGAATTCAATATGGAACTAGATGCCAATGTGAATCAAGGTTCACGTTATTTAAGTGCAGCTGAGCCTGCATAGGCCTTCTATATGACACCAAACACATTGCTTAGCTGCAAAACCCACATTCCCCTCAACCTAACAATACCTGATGAGTTGCCAAAACAGATGCAGAGTCGCCTCATGAAGAGACCAAACAAGAACGTCGACAGGTGACCGGTAGGCTGAGGTGTTTATTTCCCAGACCTGCCCTGGAGGGAGAGACAGGAAACGGGCACTTCCGTCACCCCCTACCCCCCCCACACCACCCTCCGCCAGACGGACACATGAGCTGAGCTGACCAACCATGCCTCAGACCACCTGGTCCCAGACGACAGCCTTCGCTTGACCCCACCTCGCCTGGCAGTGTACCTGGGCAACAGCTAGCTAATGCATTCATGCATCCCCATACAGTCAGATGCTCATTTACTACTGTCCATGTGCCCTTGAAGAGGATCACAAGAGGGTAATCCCAATCCCAATCATGTTAATGCACATTTCTAATTATATTAATAATAACAACAACAACAACAACAATAACTGCAATGGTAGTTCAACTTTAAGCTGTTTTTCTTAAAACAAGGACTTTATGGAGGCAAAACTCAAATTCTGCTATCAAGCACATTGTATGTACACACCTTAAAAAACAAAAATAGGCATTATACTTTAATAATAGTATTATAGTATAAAATAGAATAATTGTATTGTATAGATTTAGAACAGATATCAAACTATTTTATTGTATAGATTGTAAAAATACGCGTCAGATGGCAGCGTGCTGCGTGCGAGTGAGTGTGAGCGTACTAAAGGGAGGGTCAGTAATTCTTGCTAACTGAGCTCAAATCAAAACTCTGCAGCAGCGCCTCACAGGTGCACTGTGAAGCAAAACGTAGTTCTACAGCGTTGTTGATACGAGCGGTGTTCGCCACTTTGTTTATGCTACTATTTATGGCTGTGTAGAAGAAGTATCAGATTCGTTTTTCAACACGCACAGAGAACTGTAAGTATATTTGTTGAATTTTACAAAAAGTGTATTAGCTCAGCATTTACCTTGCAATAGCTGACTTTACCTACGTCTACGTAAAATAAGCCATGACGGGAACACTGCGAAAGCATTCTTTGGGAAATAGCGCTAAGTGGACAAAATATATACGGCAGTCGTTCATTAGTAGCTAAGTCAGGTCACAAAACCCTTAACGCCACTTAACAGTTCTTGCCATCTCCTCCACAGGAAAATGATCCCCCCCCCTTACCCCTCCTCTCATCCCCAGCAAGCCACTCATCCTCTTGTCCTTCTATCCCCCCCACCCCTTTCCCGGCCTTTATTTTATTTTATTATTTCTCAAAAGGTGTCTGCCGAGTCGCTCGGCCGACCGGTCGGAACAGTCAACAGCCCATCACAGTCGGCTGACCCCTCATTGTGCACGTGAATGCGGGGATTGTGTGTGTGTGTGTCTGTGTGTGTGTGTGTGTGTGTGTGGGGAGACAGAGAACGATAGAGACACATTGTGCGAAGTGGGTAAACATTGCCTCCCCAATCTAGCCCTACATCAAAGCTACACAAATACACCCCCCCCCCCTTCCATATCACACATACCGCACAGCACTCTGCTCCGGCCCCCTACAGCAGACCCCCCGACCCCTGTCCGCAGCGCACAGCGGACGCTTACTCCTAGCATCGGCCGGTGGAGCAGTAGCAGGGCCTGGCAGCAGCGGGTTTCGATCGTCATCATAGCGCTGTTTTAGCGCTCCTGGCCTGGGACAATATTAACAGCGTGAGGCAGGAGAAGGAATCGCTCAGCGGTGAGAGACACACGCACGCCGTGGTCGCCGTGGGCTACGGCTTGTTCTGAGTAACGATCCCCGTGTTTTCACTTAACAGCTGCAAATACAGTTGTGTGTGACTGAGTAATAGGCAGTTGGCCTGCAAGATATTTGGTAGAGACTCCAAGGGCTCTGGGTGCATATGATAGAGAAAGCATGTGAGAGTAATGTGTGTGTAGTGTGTAGTGTGTAGTGTGCATGTGTTTGTATGAGAGCGATGTGTGTGTGTGCGTGTGTGCGTGTGTGTGCGCACGCGCTTGTGTTTGTCTGAGTGTCTGAGTTTAATGTGTATGAATGGATGTATGTATGTATGTGTGTGTGTGTGTGTGTGTGCCTGTGTATGTGAGAGTGATGTGTGTATAGATGTGTGTGTGCTTGTACGTGTGTGTGAGAGTGATGTGTGTATATGTGTGTGTGTGTGTGTGTGTGTGAGTGAGCGTTATGTGTGTGTGTTTTGTCTTCCCTGCAGCAGTGACTGCTCACTGGGGCTTTAGAGGATGGGATGAAACGCATGGGAGTGTCACCACTGTGCTGAGTTATAGCACTCATAACACACACACACACACACACACACACAGTGACGCACACACACACACACAAATATAGAGAGAGTATAAATACACACAAATAACCAAACACAGAAGCCAAAACACATATCGTTGGCATACGCGCGATAAAGATTACACATAAACTGTGTTGTGTTTCATATGTGCTGTAAACACACATGCACACTGCTATAAACAATAATGTGACATTACCCAGTAGCAAGGAAGACATGATGTAATGAGAGTCTACTAGTAGTATTTTGTAATCATTTATTTTTTATTTATTTTATTTATTTATTATTTGTTTTTGTTTTTAATATTACTTGTTTTTGTTTATTTAACCACAGCCAGACAATTTCCTGCCTCCTAAAAAATATTAACACACGATTGACGTTCAGACGTTATTCTCATTCCTCTTTATCTGCAACACCAAACCTTCAGAACATGTGGTGCATGAAAGGGGAAATGTGACCACAGACCCCTGCTGTTGTCCAAAGAGCCTAAATTCCCTAGAAAAAAATGTCCCATTTGTGTAAATTGGATTTGGCCCTGCCTTAACCTCAGCCCCCTGTCTGTGTTGTGTGTGTTCTCGGGGCCAGGGGGCTAATTTAATTTGTTGGATAGAGGGATGGCCCAACGCGTAAAGACCGTCTGTCACTCCAATACTTCAGAAGACCTTCTACTGTAGCGAATACGTGCTACACTAGTGCTGCTGTGTGCATATCAGTGGGTAGCTCACAAATAAGGTCTCACACAATCTCTTTCTGTAAATGGTGGAGAGGATTGGGCACGCGTATGCTTCTCGAATGCATTCTGTACTCAAGTTCTAGGGGGTGCACAATGTATTGACTCAATTTTTCATTATCGCAATATCACGTTGCGCAATATCAGATCGAAAATGTTGCAGAAAGTATGCAATATTATGTTTATTTTGTGGAGAGACGCGCCCTTTGGCTTAGTGGTGTTCGATTTAGACAGAAAAGTATGATGTGTGGTTGAGGTAGACAATGGCACAATGGAGTTCAAAGAGGAAAAGTTAGTGGCCAATAAGAATGATTATGAATTTTTTTTTAATATGTTATATATGAATCTAATTTTGGTGCATTTTGCCATTTTTTTTACTTTTACTAAAAGTATCAAAATTAATATCGATATTACGGTTTTCGTGATTAATATCGCAATATAACATTTTGTAAATATCGTGCCACCTTATTCCAAACTGAACACAATAGTGACAGGGCTCTTGCTAAATGTACAGCTCCTCTCAGCTGAGGGATTTCAGGGTCACCAAAGGCAAAACACTCATTGTGCTCAGGGACTACAAATTATAAATACTACATGGGGAAATAACATTGCTCCAACCAGCAGGAAGTATTCAAAAATGTATGACACAATGTGGTAATACACGATCTCCCACAGTTTTGTGTTGCATTTAAACACAAAACGTGTTGTGTTGCATTTAAACACAAAACGTGTTGCATTTAACCACATTTAAACACAAATCGTGTTGTGTTGGATTTACACACTTACATTTAAACACAAAACGTGTTGCATTTAACCACATTTAAACACAAATCGTGTTGTTTTGCATTTAAACATTTACTTTTAAACACAAAACATGTTGCATTTCAACACATTTAAACACAAATTGTGTTGTGTTGTATTTAAACACATTTAAACACAAAACGTGTTGTATTTAAACACAAATCGTGTTGTGTTGCATTTAAACACATTTAAACACAAAAAGTGTTGTGTTGCATTTAAACACAAATCGTGTTGTGTTGCATGTAAACACTTCAACACAAATCATGTTGTGTTGCATATAAACACTTACATTTAAACACAAAACGTGTTTGCATGGTGGGGGAAGACGGGGGTCTGAAACAAACACACACACCTGTGCTGTCGGTTCATGGCTGCCACCATGAGAGCGGTCCAGCCCAACCGATGGCGGTAATTGGGGTCCACGCCTTCTTGTAACAGCCTGGTGGGAAACACGACACAGGAAGTGGTCATATGACATGCCAGTCTGCACACCAGAGGTGCGTTCATAATAGGCAAACATAGCAAACATTTGCAAACATATTTAAACAGTTTTGCGTTTGCATTCCGTTCGCCGCAAACGCTTGCGAACAAAAGCAAACGGTTTGAGGTAGTTCTCGGCGAACACGCGTTGAAGCTGGACGAAGGGTGACAGTTTATATCTAATATTCTAGAAATGTTTACACAAATCGTTCAAAATTCAAGTTCAAAGCAAACATGTTCTTCACGAACGTTCGCCAGTTTCCCAATTCTGAACGCACCTCAGCTCTCAGCGTCAAAGTGTGTGCCAGTTGACAGTTGAAAACCATGGACTCCCAACATTGAGTTACTAGGTACCTTTCCTGCCTTACTAAACTATGCATAAATAGTGAGCAAGTGTGTGAAACACTTGTGGGATCAGCTTGGGCGTGCTAGAGTGACCAACACAACCAAGATGGCTGACGTGCGACAAATGTTGGTTGAAGAGTGTGTGACCAGGCTGGTGACCTGCACGAGGAGGAGGTGCCAGGCTGTTGTATGGTTCTTCCACACGCTACTGACGCTCCTGTTTGATAAATAAATAAATTGCTATTGCCAATATGTCTTGTTTCTTCATACATCAATCATCCAATCCCCCAAACAACACCAAATAAGAGTCAACAGTAAAGACAAGTTGTTTGGCATTGTCAGAGAAGATTTGGCAAATGTTTAATGGGCCCAGTCCACATACTCTGCTCTGGTTCTCATCCCACAAATGCATGCTCTCGCGCTCTCTCTCTCTCTCTCTCTCTCTCTATATATATATATA
>JAODLL010066742.1:0-17232 GCA_026546735.1 Forbesichthys agassizii
ATATATATTCGAATCAGTTATTGTTAATTATGGACATATCAAAACAAAGATGTATAAATAAAAATATTTTGAGTATGAGTGACATTTTATTGTAGCCTAGGCTATACAAATTAACGTTACTCTATTACAGTTGCATACAACTGCCCTTAAATATACCAACACGCACCCATCACGCATACAGGGAAACAAACACACAAACACACACACACTGCGTTATGCTACCAAACTGGTTGCCACGGCATCAGTTGGCTAGAAGACACACGCACACACACACACAGACAGAGGCATGCTAACAAACCAGTGTTCCCGCCCATCATTAAGTGATGTGAACGAACCTCATAACATCAAGGGTCAAGGGAGCTTCGCCGCAGATGCACACACCCACACACACACGCAGAGAGAGAGAGAGAGAGAGAGAGAGAGAGAGAGAGAGAGAGACTAACAGGAATAACTGTATTTTGCTAGAAACCTAATTTAGCGTCAATAAATGACTCTGTGTTAAACCTTCCCTACAGCTCACTGTTTATGTTTAAAACCCTTCTGTGCGCAAAAGTGTGTGTTTAGGGGGAAGGGTAGAGAACAGTGACCTTATTAGGAGGGGTAGAGAACAATGTGGTCGTCTAAAGAGGGGTAGAGAACAGTGCGGTTGTTTAAGGAGGGGTAGAGAACATTACGTCATGTCCTGATGTTAAATTAAAGATACAGTATAGACACAGGGTATAGACACAGGGTATAGATACAGTGTATATATACAGTATATATAAACAGTGTGTAGGCACAGTGTATAGGCACAGGGTATAGGCACAGTGTATATATACAGTATATATAAACAGTGTGTAGGCACAGGGTATAGGCACAGTGTATAGGCACAGGGTATATATACAGTGTATAGACACCGTGTATAGGCACAGTGTATAGGCACAGTGTATAGGCACAGGGTATAGGCACAGTGTATAGGCACAGGGTATAGATACAGTGTATATAAACAGTATATATACACAGTGTGTAGGCACAGTGTATAGGCCCAGGGTATAGGCACAGGGTATAGATACAGTGTATAGGCACAGTGTATAGACACAGTGTATAGACACAGGGTATAGACACAGGGTATAGATACAGTGTATATATACAGTATATATAAACAGTGTGTAGGCACAGTGTATAGGCACAGGGTATAGGCACAGTGTATATATACAGTATATATAAACAGTGTGTAGGCACAGGGTATAGGCACAGTGTATAGGCACAGGGTATATATACAGTGTATAGACACCGTGTATAGGCACAGTGTATAGGCACAGTGTATAGGCACAGGGTATAGGCACAGTGTATAGGCACAGGGTATAGATACAGTGTATATAAACAGTATATATACACAGTGTGTAGGCACAGTGTATAGGCCCAGGGTATAGGCACAGGGTATAGATACAGTGTATAGGCACAGTGTATAGACACAGTGTATAGACACAGGGTATAGACACAGGGTATAGATACAGTGTATATATACAGTATATATAAACAGTGTATAGGCACAGTGTATAGGCACAGGGTATAGATACAGTGTATATATACAGTATATAGGCACAGGGTATAGATACAGTGTATATAAACAGTGTATAGACACAGGGTATAGGCACAGTGTATAGACCCAGGGTATAGATACAGTGTATATATACAGTATATATAAACAGTGTGTAGGCACAGTGTATAGACACAGGGTATAGACCCAGGGTATAGGCCCAGGGTATAGACACAGTGTGACATAAAGATCTCTGGGTTTCAAGCAAAATCAACATTGTTCTTGTGAAGCGGTCTCTCTTCAACCACAACAGGAACATGTTTCCCTTATGTGACAACTCTGTTTGTTCTCCACATCAAGGCTTCAAGGCATGATGGTAAACTGATCAGAAATGGTGGTATTGTAAACTAATCAGAAATGGTGGTATTGTAAACTGATCAAATATGATGGTAACGTAAACCGTCAAATTATGAGGGTAATGTAAGTTGAAAGACTACGAGTGTCAGACAGACAATATTCCTTTAGAATACATCGGACCATTCTAAATACAGTCCGTTCTTATAAAGATATAATCTTTATCTGGTATGCACAAATAAATATATATTATACTGCTTAATCAATCAAGGTCTCATACAAGTTTTTTATGTTGTTTGACTTTCAATTCATTGAAATTGGATAGCCCCTTGAAATGCCATATATTTTCATAGACACAAATTAATATCACAGACAACACAGCCTTACATTACAAATACAGATATCTCATGAATTCTAAGTTTGTCTTCAGTTTATTTGTGATAATAGTAAACTGAAGATTTTAAATGGACTCAGATTAAAACAGTTAATTTTAAGACTGGAAGCAGGGAGAAGAGGTAAAATAACTTCTGCTGTCTGCTGCTATGTTTTGTGGTGTGTATAAAAAATGAAGTGAAACTATGCTTACGTATCGTTGGCATATATTGTTACACGAGTTAACCGATATTTTCCTGACAAAGGATTGAGGGATGTATCAGAAGAAGGAAAGAAGTCAACAATCTGCCCTGACAGCACAGACAACATACTCTCACCCCTGACACACACACCCACACACACGTAAAAAGTATGTTAAGGAAATATATTAAATTATTTCTGACACATAAAACACTTACTTGAAACAGGTTAGTAGAATATGACTTTCCTTCCTGGTTACTGTCATTTTTATTTGTAACCACAGATATCCTATTATATTATCATTGTTATTACAATAAAAGCAACACCAATATAATTTAATCTTATACACAGGATGGCCCTACCACCCAAAACAAAAAACGTGTCTTTGCTAAAGAGGACATCAAAAGATGTTGCCATATTTGTGAAAACGTTATTTCTCCGATAACAGCTCAATTTATAGCAAAGAGATGCTATTGACCCTATAGCTACTAAAATACAAACCAAAAAATATATAAATATATCATATATCATGTAAAACCTATTGCAAAGCAGCTTCTCTTAACAATTTTAATTATTTTTTATATTAAAAATAAGATTAAAATATTTGTAGTTATATTCGTCTTTTTAAAAAGTTTAAAGAGTTTTCCTCCTGCTATGCACAATTACATCACAAGTACACTGATAACTTGTTTAAAGGTTAAAAATCGAAGCAAAAGCTGTGTGTGTGTTTGTGTGTTTGTGTGTGCACGTGTGCGCGTGTGTGTGTGTGTGTGTGTGCGTGTGTGATGGGGTAATTAAAAGACAAGGGGATGATGTTGAATCGGGAGGGGTTGTAAACATGCACAGCAGGGGGTAGTCTGGGCGTGTACACACACACACACACACACACACACAGGCAAACACAGGCACACACACACACACACACAGGCACACACAGGCACACACACACACACACACACAGGCACACACACACACACACGCGCACGGTTGAAGTTCCCAATGACTGAACATCACTATAGTATCTTATACAGTGTTTTACTTCTTTTTGCAGTATCACATCTAAATAAACGAGGGAACAAATATGAAACAAGAGAACTAGACACATAATTGGGCTTTTAAGACGATGTGTTATGTTTCAGGTGTGTTGTAGTGTCCATGGCATCACGTCATGAGGAAAATAGGTGGGATTCCCTTCAACCGGCATTACAGAAGTGTCCAGCTCCCTATATCACCTGCCCGCCCCCTTCAGCTCGCATTCTTCTCCCCTCCCCCTATACGTCCGCACTTCAGTAGGACAGTTGTTTCATAATACCGACATTATTGTAGCCTATAGGCTACGGTACTTGTGCATTACTCCACCACTGCCAAATGGTTGCTCCCTGATCCACACCTCCGAGCGGAATGAACACGAAAAGAGGGAGGTAGATGGGGGCGCGGAGGAGGAGGAAACCGGTTCAGCAGGTAGCGGCCCTTGTTGTCACCGTTATTTCTGCGCGCATGCGCGCTGGTGCCCGTTTCCTGCTTTTAAATTAGTACCTGCGCTTTGACCCACCTCTGTTGACTGTGTGCGTGAGACCGGGATACGTTATCTGCAACATAGTCCGCTGTCTTTCATTCTCGGGCACACACACGTATTCGCACCCGTTATTCGTCCGTTTACCTGTTTACGGGTTTTGGTGGCTCACCTGAGCCGAGCTCACCTGACGGCGCTGCGTAGCGGGTTGCAGAGAGAGAGAGAGAAGGAAACGGGGACGAAAAGAAAGGAAATTGGAAACGCCAAAAGTTTTGCGGAAAGGTGAAATGAGAGGAGAATAGCGGTGGGTGGAGAAACGGACCGGTGCTACCCGTTTTCTTTCCTGCCAATGTGCTCAGACGCGGGACGACGTTGGGACGTCGAGGTCCCGTTTATTCGCGAAACCGTTTAACGTGTTAGAGTCTTTGCGGGTCGGCCAGTGTTCAGAAACGGAAACAAACATTTGTTTACCTTTTTTTTTAACTCCAGAGTGGAAACAACGGCGAAGTCGCCGTTCATATACATTTTTTTTTTTTTTGGAAACGTCGATTTAACGTGGAAGATCCACACAGGACACCGGACTATAGCCAACCTTAACCAGGCAGGGACACCATGCCGAGGGCCTTTCTGGTGAAGAAGGCGAGCGTGTCGCCCGGTAAGCGAAACTGGAGCGAGCTCCCGGACCACGAACGCGGGGACGTCTACATCCCAGGTGAGTCCTGCACGAGCCCAGGTGGACTCAGCCTGGGCCATTTTGTCTCGCGCTGTAACGGGAGCACCGAATAACGGGAAGCATGACGGGCCTCGAGGTGCAGGGGGTTATCAGCCTACTAGAAAATACATGTGGATACAATTAATTCTGCATTTCGTTATCGTTATTGGTTGTTATTTCATAATGCCTACATTGAAAAACAAAGACGTTACAGTTATTTTTCAAAAAGATAGACAGGATATCCTATAAAATAACCCGACAAAATCAAAGAGGCCACCGATAATAAATGATAAGCGTTTAGTTCAGTTTTTTCTTATATGCAATAAGAAGGCTTACGGTGGGCCTCTGAGTGCATGTTGGTACCTGCCAGGTACACTGTGTGTGTGTGTGTGTGTGTGTGTGTGTGTGAGAGAGAGACACAAACACACACCACGGCCTAGATAGATGGAAGGCCTGTTGCCTTTCTCCTTAAGCTATCGACCTTCAACCCCGGAGAGCTTTGCACTACACACACACACACACCATATAGTCTGCAGACATGAATGCCTGTTATTGCCCGTGGCGAGCTATGGCTTTTGACAGTGTTATTTAGGCTAATTTTGGTTTCGTATTGATTCTGTTTACAGTAGCATACTATGTGAACTGTACAATGTAAATGCCTCGAATTGCTGTGCAATATTTAGCGTTTCATAACGCACACCAATGTTTAGCACGCGGGCCTTTGTGTGTCGTAAAATAGCAATCGGACATGTAACCTATTTTCTAGGTTTGTACGTTTATTTCAGACGTTGGTGCGCAAGTTGTGTTCGACCTTGCAGTCACGTATGAGGACTTGCGTTTATTTATTTGCATTCAAATACCCTAATGTCTCTCTCTAGCTCTTACACGCACACGCACACGCACACACCCCTGGTCCCGCTCTGTCTCCTAGAAAACAATCCCTTTTGTTGCTATGCAGACGCTTATTGTTGGCCCACCTCGGTATCAGATAACAGCTAACGGACTACACCCTGCTCCCCCCCCCCAACCACCCCATCCTCCGACCCCCAGGCTCTCATCGCGCCCAGCCCCCCACCCGGGACCGTTACCTTTTAATCATTTACGCCAACATCCTCTGCGAGCTCCAAAAGCCCAGCGCGGTTGAACCGTGAAGCCGTGTAATGTCCACGGGACGCTGCGTTCAACAGGAAATTAGTCTTCCTAAAGATTGATTCATATAATCATCACGGAGTGCAACATATACATGGGCCTAACACTAAGACGGGCTTTACTTTGAATTCAACCATCTGTGTAATTCTGAAACATTGCAGGCTATAGGTCGGTATGCATTGTTTGTCTTAGATTCTTAAAGTTTAACAAATTATAGCCTCTTCACAGTTCTAGGCTATTGTAAAGCATAGCTATAATGCTTTGTGAAACGCATGAGACACTCGTCATCACACCAAAACCTAACAGTATCGCTGGTATGTGCAGTGTTACCTGACTTACTTGCTCGACTTGTGTTTGACTCATCCACACACACACACACACACACACACACACACACACACACACACACACACACACACACACACAGGTATGGTAATTGCTCCAGAAAACGGGCGTGTTGAAATGGACCGTTCTTAAAAACAGACTGTATACTAGGTTAATGTAGGCATATATCTTAAATAAAAAAATAGTTTGCGATTATATGATGAACTGTTAATTTTTAATAGCTGGATGCGCGTTCTCGGCCCAGAGTTAATGTGTATTGGAGGAAACATAACGGTCTCCGTTGAGATAGGCCCACAGCCTCTGTACGCTCACCGCGCCTTGGGCAAACACGCAGGCACGCACGTGCACGCGCCGCAGTACTGCATCTAGACACTTATCGCGTCCTGACGGTGTAGAGGTTTTTAATGGACGTATCTCTTCTATCTCTAACGTTGCATGGGTGGGGTCAGGAAAATAATGGGGTGTGATCTTCGGAACAACACCCCCCCCTCCACCCCTCTTCCCTTCCCTGGCACACGCACACGCACACTCCCACGCACGCACGCACGCACCTGCCCAGTTCACCCGGTTTCCCGGTGTGTAGGTGAAAGGAGGAGTCGGTAAACAGGGCTAGACTATGTTAAATATCACGCGACACAAAAGGCTAAAACGCAGGCTAAACGCCATGATCATAGGACTATGAATTAGACTACTGCATGGGCACCTATAATTTACCTTCATTTGACATTACAGTTTTAGGCCTTAATATAACGGCATGCATCTTATAATTATAATGAACTTTTACATTTACCTAAAATGATAAATTAATATGCTACAGCTGTAAAAAAAGATGAAATATATGAATTAAGTTATAATAATAATGTTTGTCGTCGTGTGTGCGTGGGCGACACAGTTACCTTGTTTGTATGGATTTTATCTCGCCCCACACACAGCGGACATTTCTGCCGTTAGCGGACGGTAGCCTTTATGTATAGGTTATAGGTCAGGCCTCCCACGGTATTTGCATACGCATTTGCGTGTTATCCGATTGAGGCCGTGAATATAGGGCCATGGCAGTCAACAGATTCGTTGTCCTGAACCGCACTTGCGCACACGCACACACGCAAGAACACACAATGCCACGCTGCCTATATATGTCTCTCTCCACCCCCTTCACGGTCATGCGGAGGTGGATTGTTTGAAGAAGGCGCAGATCTGGTAGCGCAAGACTCTCAGGTCAGACTTGTCCGACTATAACGCGCGAGTGTGCGCGATTTACAGGTATACAACAAAGCACCCCCTCCCCCTCCACACACGCACATGCACACGCACATTTTAACCACAGTGCTGAGCCTGTCCTTCAGGTCGAATTGTCACGTTAACTCGCTCACACGCGCGCACACACACACACACACACACACACACACACACACACACACACACACACACACCGTGTGCAGGCTACATTTGAACTCCAAAACCCCCAGTTGAGGAGACAGCGTTGTAATTCTGAAATGGGTCTATAACTTTTGGAAAGATAATGCATTTGGGACTGATCCTATCAAAAAGCATCCTAGCTAAACCAGTTTGCAAATGCATTTAAATATCAGAGATTACAGTTTAATGTTTTGACAAAACCTGCTGTTAACGGTATATGGTATATTCGCGCAGAAGATGGTCATGCCTATTGACATGCCCGATTATATCAGCCAACATCGAGGATGTTATCGCATATTAACAGTTAATCCAGACATTAACCCATTGCTGACCAGTGAGTGTGTCCTGTGACAAATGTTTTTGTCTTCGCAATTTCAACTGCACAAAATGCGTTTTAATTAAGTTTTCGAGAAAAAGTTGGGTTAAGTCTTGTTTCGTTTGTCAGCGGGTATATAATAAATAAAGTGTGTTTATACGCTAGGCCTATATGCCAACAGGCAGTGGCCAAAAATATGTAAGGATGTTGATTTCTTACATTTTCAATATAAAACAAAAGCTTATAATGAACAGAGAAACTCACGCCTTTCGCACCTCAGCCAATCACCGTGGTAGGCGTGGCTTAACATACACTTGATTGGCCCTGCATTCGGGATGGTTGAACGTTCAATGAATGCGAACGAACTGAACAGCAATCGGGAGGACTGTCCACGTTGGCGATGGGTTGAACAACATTCACATGGCTAACAACAACAAAGTGATTGTTTGTGATTTACTGCTGTACATGATTACATTTCTTAAATACAGACGCACACATTATGATGGTACCAACGTGGCACTAGAACCACGGTTCCAATTGAAGGATATGTCCGTAATGGCTGTCAGCATATTCCGATTTTGAATTTCAAGCATTATATCAGAATGAGAGGGCATACATTTAAGATGGAAAGATGTAATGATAGCGACATTTGATGCTGGTAGTAACTAGTCACAATACTCACAAAAACATAAAACACCCAGAATAATATGCGGCTAACTTCCTATATGACACTGAGCAACATTAAACGCATGAGAAAGTAGGGACACTTTTTTGTTTTAAATGTCTGAAAGGATTGCTAGTTAATTCCAGCTTCTTCAAATGACGGTGTACATTGTATTTATTAAAAGGAACAGTGAAAACTATACAACCCCAGATTATTATGCTTTATTGTAGATTTTTAAAGGGTTTAAAAAGAGTTTTTTATATAAAAAGGGACAGTGTCCTTTTTTAAAGCTTATCAAAAGAGACAGTGTACTTTTATATCTCATTAAAGAGACAGTGTACTTTTATATCTTATTAAAGGGACAGTGCACTTTTTATATCTTATTAAAGAGACAGTGTACTTTTTAAAAAGCTTCTTATAAGGACAGTGTACTTTTTTAATAGCTTCTTCAAAGTGACTATACTTTTTATACCCTCTTAAAGGGAACGGGTACTTTTTATAGCTTCTTAAAGGGACAGTGTACTTCCTATAGCTTCTTAAAGGGACAGTGTACTTTTTAAAAAGCTTCTTATAAGGACAGTGTACTTTTTTAATAGCTTCCTAAAAGTGACTATAATTTTTATACCTTTAAAGGACAGTGTACTTCCTATAGCTTCTTAAAGGGACAGTGTACTTCCTATAGCTTCTTAAAGGGACAGTGTACTTTCTATAGCTTCTTAAAGGGACAGTGTAGACTACTTTCTGTATCATTGTGAAGTGACAATGTACAATTTTGAAGTTTATTAAAAGGAACTACAACCCAAGATTATTAAATTCTCTCTCTCGCTCTCTCTCTCTTTCTCTCTCTCTCTCTCTCTCCACTGCCTGTAGTGTCCATCTTTCCCTCGACGGTCCTTCAGACGGAGCTGGAGGCCAGCCCGGCCGAGGGGGCCCCGCCCCTCTGCCTGTCCAGGAGCGCGCACGCCCCCCTGTACGATCCCCCGCACACGCACGCCCAGCTGCCCTCATGCACGGCCCTGGGGCGCCCCCGCAGCCCCCCCGCGCCCTCGGAGGAGAGGTCAAAGGTCAGCAGGAGGTCGGTGGGCTCCACGTACGTGCGGTCAAAAATAAAGGTACGGCGATGGAACTATAACAGTATGTCTGTCTGTCTGTCTGTCTGTCTGTCTACAGTATATGTCTGTCTGTCTGTCTGTCAATCTACAGTGCGTATCTGTCTGACAGATAAATAGACAGACAGGTGAAGTCTGAACAGCAGTCCTGACCTTTGACCTACATCCCCTCCCCCAGGTGACAACAGGCGAGTTGCCCAGGGACTCCCGCACCCCTCCTCCCGCTCTCCCTCCCCCTCCTCCGCCGGCTGCCCCGCACCGCCCAGCCCCGCACCGCCCAGCCCCGGAAGCCCTTGTTGCCGTGCCGACGGTGCCGATGGCCGTCGCCTTGGCAACCGCGCCAGCTGCGGCACCCGCGCCGCCCGGGGTTCAAAGTTCATTGCGCGGGGAAGCAACCTCGCCCTACATGTGCCAGGTGAGCCGTGGTGCTAAAAGCCATACTAGGAGTTGTTTCCCCTCAGTCTGGTCTTCACACGAGCCTACAGACCTATTGTATGTGGACGTTAGCTAGCTAGAATCTGTTTGTTAGCATCACGCTCTATGTCGGTCCGCACTACAGTTTCTAAGGCATTCTGACGCCGGGGCTGCTAGCGTCCATACCTGTAACAAGTGTTGCTAGCTTGGCATTTTATTGCACTACGCCATATTTAAATGCTAAGCACACATGCTTACACATGGCATCATCACAGTAAATGGGGCTATAGGTCTCAATTAGGCATGGGAATAAGCATATGAAAAGTTCATATGATCATGATTATCCTGGCCAAACTTTTAACATTAACAATATTATCCCGTTTATCATGAACATATCCTTACAAGTCATACAATTGTACTTAAAACATACTGGATTTGCATCCAGTCGAATGGAATCACAATGGAATGTGATTTAAATATTTTATTGTGTTATAGGACGTGTATTGTATGATTGTATTCTTTTCTGCAGTCTGGTCAAATTGTAAAGCAAATGATGATTTACAATTTGACCAAACTGCAGAAAATGTTGTGTTCTTTTTCTCCATAAAATTAGGTTGGACATTTTTTTTAAATGACAAACACTAAATCTAGGCATCAGGTTACATAATATAATGCAGTAAGGCTATCTGCTCTACATATGCTTTTATTTCAAACCAACCAGTTAAAATAAAAAATAAGCTAGCTTTCTTCTACTTACAAACTGCTTACAACTAGGTCGATGGACTAATCATCTGGATTAAGATGATCCCATATTTAAGAAATCTTTTATCCACCTAGATGTATGTGTAGTATCAAGCTACTGTAGTTAGGATACATTTTGATTTGAACAAGAGGAATCTAGCTATATTTTGTTAATCTAGCTAATGTTAAAAACTATCAATAGCTATCTTGCTAACATATCATAACTTGACTGACATATCATACCATTAAAGCCATTAAAGTATACAGTAAAATACTGTAATTAGTCACAGACCCTTTACTTTGCTAGTTATTTCATATAGTCTTATTCTTTTTACTATTCATTGCTGGCATTGCTTTTTGTGAATGATGAATGATAGGCTAACAGCTCTGACAGAGGCAGCAAGAATGTATTAAACCATGCAGCTAGCTATAATGTACTTGAATGATTACCAACCATTGTCATAATTCATCCATCCATCCATCTTCCGACTTATTCTTTAGGGTCGTGGTCATTGGCATAATTAAAAATATGTACCTGGTGGCCACTGGGCTCTAAGCAGTCACTTAGTTCGCTTATGCATCGGGCCAGCCCTGGCTGTTAGCATTGCCACTCAAGTATGTATCTGTAATATATGGTGCGACGATAGTGCAGTGCTTTTATTTAACAAAATAAAATGTTATATTAATTTTAAGCAGTAACCGTAGCCTATCGTACAGATGTACAAGGCCTGTAAACAGCCAGTCGTGTTGTTTAGTTTTCCAACAAATTCCTCATTGTAACTTTATTGTTCGATTTGGACATTGTGTTACACAGTTGGCTGACGTGCATGTCAATCAAATGCATATGCTGGCGATATGAAGGCGGGCTTTGACGCACTGGCACTGTGTCCCAGACGTAAAGGCTGACTCTGACCTTGTCTCTGCGTGTGTGTGTGCGTGCACAGGTGTGTCAGAAGGGCTTCCAGTACCAGCGGCTGCTCAACAGGCACATGAAATGCCACAGCGACACTAAGAGACACCCGTGCTCCTTCTGTGGGAAGGGCTTCAACGACACCTTCGACCTGAAGAGACACGTGCGCACGCACACAGGTAACACACAAAAACACACACATGCACGCACACACACACATGCTATAACTGTCACTTATACAGTAAAAGCATCCACTAAATGTCCTTATGTCTCTACCTATCTCTCCCCATAACTTATTCCTTCTCTCCCCCCTCTCTCTCTCTCTCCCTCCCCCACCCTCTCCCTCTCTCTCTCTCTCTCTCCCCCCCTCCCTCCCAGGCGTGCGTCCCTACAAGTGCTCCCTGTGTGACAAGGCGTTCACCCAGCGCTGCTCCCTGGAGTCCCACATGAGGAAGATCCACGGCGTGACGCAGCAGTACGCCTACAAGGAGCGCCGTAACAAGCTGTACGTGTGCGAGGAGTGCGGCCACACGGCCGCCTCCCAGGAGCTGCTCCTCGCCCACCTGGTGGCGCTGCACCCGCGCTCCCACCTGCTGCAGCGGGGCAAGGCCGCCGCGCGCAGGGGCCTAGCCGGGCAGGGGGTCGGGGGAGAGGGAGAGGAAGGGGAGATGGAGGAGGAGGAGGAGGAGGAGGAGGAAGGGGGGGGGGGGTCGCCGTCCGGGTCGCCCAGAGGGACGGAGGAGAGCGACGATACCACGGGATCTGGGGGACAGTAGGGGGGGGGAGATGAAAGTGGTAAAAATGTATTGGCATGTTTAGCGGGATGGGGACTGACTGACACATCAGGACCCTGTCAGCCCTCCCTGACACCCGCCACAAACAGCCAATCAGGAGAGAGGGGTGGCGACCACCCGCCACAGACAGCCAATCAAGAGATGGGGAAGGGGAAGTGGGGGGGGGGGCGTGGCACTGGTGGCAACCCGCCACAAATGGCCAAGAATCTGTTCAAGCATGTGCAGAGCTTTATGTTGACATGATGTGTGCCTTGTAGCCTTTGTGTTCATGGAGATATATAAATATATACTGTATATGTGTGTGCCTTACTCCGTATCTGTATGTACATAATGACTTAGGGGTTCTCTTCTCTGTACAGTGGAAGTTTTCTATTCCATTCACTTTATTCATTAAAGGGATTAATATATTATGCAAACATGAGTTTGGTGTCCAGTGTATTATTCTGGGGCAGAAATGTATAGTAGCAGGTGATATTCCAACTCAAAACAGAAAGATCTGTCCCTTCAAGGCCAAATAGGGTGTGCTCTCAGAAGCTCTGCCCCACACCACATTGGAAACGCATTGCGAAGGCCAGGATGTTGTTGTTGTTGTGTGGGGTCTGCAGCACTTTGTCTGTGTTCCTATTTGTGGAGCCAGGGCTGTGTAGAAGTAGCCTCGCCTCGCCAAACTTATTTTTTTCAGTCAATAAGGTTTTAGAAGAAATAAATAATCGTGGTCAGCAACACACTAACACGGAACGCTGCTGCAGTCTACAAACATTGTTCCCAAAAGCCTACCTATTTATAGGTACGATCGTCTGCAGCCTGATTCTAGAAGAGAGTCGTTCTGTTGAAGGGGGATAAGATAAATTCCGGTCTCTGTTGGGTCTTGTTGATGGAATCTCACAGCTTCCAGGGCGGTAACGGGAGCATGTTTCTGCTCTACCCGGAGGCGCACCGATGTAACAAGAATACAATTATTATTAATAATAATAATAATAATAATAACGGTCCGCAGACACGGACTTGTTTTTGAATAGCCTTATTTAAACATTTTCCGTCTACCTAATGTGGTGCAAATGCATAGCCTGTGTCTAAACGTAAATATGTGATGTTGCAGTCGACTGGTGCATTTACATATTCTACCACTAGATGTCGGTGTTTGACTACAATTTCTTCGTTCATGTTAACACTATGCCGTAGTTACTCTCGCGAGATTACGTGACCATGTGATTTATGTCAACACGGATGTGAGCCGTGTTGAACAAACGGCGCCTGCGGATTGAAAGTGTCTGGGAAGGTAAAACGTTCTCCCATACATTAATAACTCAGGTTCATAACCCATTCCATGAAACACATTGATACAGGAACTATAAGAATCATGTTTTTCTTATCTTTATTATTCCTAATGGTGCGTGAAATGTATTGCAAACATGCGCTAAAGCCAGGCTAGTTGCTGAGTTTCAAGAGCTAACTGGCAGGCTAACTGATGTTGAGAAAGTACAAACTAGTATTTTTGACTGTTTTGACTGTAATCTAAAATCATATTTAAATGACATCACTTCCACACTGTACAAAGCTCCAGACTTGTCCCCCATATAGCCTACAAGGAGGATTATTTTAGTCTGTACATTTTAGTTTATCAATTTTATTATTATTATTATTAGTAGTAGTAGTAGTAGTAGTAGTAGCTAGTAGTAGTATTTATTATTATTATTAGTAACAACGCCTGCACATTCGGGCAGCCTTTATAAAAGATAGGTTACCATATCACGTTACACACCATGCCTTATTTCATTTGATAGCCATACACATTACTCACTGTATTAGTACACTATAAACAACACATGAGTAAGACAGTAGAGTATAACTGCAGGTATTTTAGCGACAGTGGACTACGTTTATTGCTTCACTTAATTTAACAAGAATTAAACAAACGTTCCACATAAATAGGCTAAATGCAACGCCAGTGAAATGCTCATAAAATAGATATTGATCTGTTCTATTGTGGTCTTGGTTATCACTAACAAAATCAAGTTGAAAAATGACTCTTTTTGAAAATGAAGAGGTAGAGCTAATTTTACTTTTGGCTAATAAGACATCTCTTCTCTGGACAGCGCTTCAGAAGCACTAAAACACAATGACATGGCAGTTAGGCCAAGAAAAGTGCTTTCATTTTATACAGTTATAACAATACACCGAAATGGTTTTCCATGACTACATTTGCTGAGTTCTGTCAAACTGCAATTATAGGGTTTTGGCAGCATATAAAAATTTAATAAGGGTTTATGGCGTAGCCGAGGGTTATTCAACTCTGGTCCTGGAGGGCCTGTGCCCTGCATGTTTTAGATGTGTACCTGCTCCAACACACCTGATTCTAATGTTATCAAGCTTCTAACAATCCAGTAATTAGAATCAGGTGTGTTGGAGCAGGGAGAGATCTAAAACATGCAAGGGGGTGGCCCTCCAGGACTGGAGTTGAACAGCCCTGACGCAGCCTATATACTGACCCATTTTGGCGTCTCGTGTCAGACTTCCAGCGTACGACGTCCACGATGCCCGCCGCGGAGGAGCCGGTGCGGCTGGGCCGTAAGCGGGCCCTGCCGGTGTGTCCCAACCCGCTGTTCCTGCAGTGGCTGACAGAGCTCCGAGACCAGGCCAAGGAGAAGGGCCAGAAGGCCCAGTACACCTACCAGAAGGTAGGAGGTGTGTGTGTGTGCGCGCCTGTCTGTCTGTCTGTGTACTGTATATATGTCTCTGTGTGTGTGTGTCTGTGTGTATGTGTCTGTCTGTCTATGTACTGTGTGTATATAAATGTGTGTGTGTGTCTGTCTATGTACTGTATATATGTCTGTCTGACTGACTGATTAAAGAGAGATCCTTCACATTCACATACAGTATGAAAGTAATGAAAGTGTAGTTATTAGCGTTCACAAAGCCACCCTGCTGGCGGTCCAATCAGGGTGGGTTAGTGAGATAAGTCAAGTGTGTTTATACATGTTTATAAATGGTAGAGCTAGATGAGGCGATCAAAGCAGTTTGGTTCAACACTCTCCAATAGCTTAAATCACAATGAACCAGAGGTAGGAGGCAACGACGACACTTCGCAATGGAGCGTGGCCAGATCTTCCCTAGCTTCTTTATGTCTTCTAATGTTCACGAAGGTACTATTGTGTCTGGTAACACCAGGCTATTCAATGTTAACCCTAACCAGAAAAGTGTATTTCTCCTCTCTCTTCCAGGCCATAAACTCCCTGAACAAATACCCGCTCCCGCTGCAGACGGCCAAGGAGGCCAAGATCCTGCAGAACTTTGGAGAAGGCATCTGTAAAATGCTGGACGAGAGACTACAGCGCTACTACAGAGAGTACGGTGAGAGAGAGCAGTGTTCTGAGTAGCAAGGAGCCCTTCTGTGACACGGAGTTTGTAGTCTTACTGTTTACATATTTTCACAGTCTAATACTGAGATTTTCTTGACTCGAAGATTTTTTTTTGAAATAGTCAAACATCATCATATGTGTTGCATAGTAATCAGAGTCTCTGTCTCTCTCTGTGTCTTCCTCTCTGCAGGTCCAAACGCTTCCATACACTCCCTGCCTAATGCAGCGCCCCCTCCTGGGAAGTCTGGCAGCAGCAGCCTTGCTCCCCGTAGAAAGGTATGCAGATGTGTGTGTGTGTGTTATAAAACGTCCCTTTACATGTGAACAAATAAAATGTGCACGTGCGTGTGTGTGCATGTGACAGAGCAAGATCCCGCAGGGCGAAGGGAAGGCGAAAGGAGAGCAGAGGAAAGGCAGGAAACAGAGAGAGTACGTTCCCCAGAAGAGGTCTGGTGGCCATGCTGTCCTGCTCGCCCTCTACAGGCGCTCCCAGGTACTGCAGACTGAGTCATCACTATCTCATGTTGCAAACCACAGGAGACATGTTTATATCGTATGTCTCATATGTTACGTATTATATGAGACATGCTTATAATGTATGTCTCATATGTTACATATTATGAGACATGTTTATATCGTATGTCTCATATGTTACAGATTAGATGAGACATGTTTATAATGTATGTCTCATGTTACAGATTATAGGAGACATGTTTATAATGTATGTCTCATATGTTACAGATTATAGGAGACAAAGGATTCATGTTTAAAATGGAGCTTCAAACCCAAGCCCAGCCCCTCTGCGACAAGTCTTTCACTGTGGTCAGTGTACACATACACACATTTGCACACGTGTGCACACAAACAGCCTTGACTCTGACAAATTATATAGATTTTTTTAAATTAATTAATTATCATTTAAAATAAAACGTGCTAAACAAGTGTGTATAGAATTTATTTATTTACGATTACACATTTCCATATCGTAAAATATTTTACTTTAAGATATTGGAGCCAAAAATTAACAGAAAATTAGACTGAATTGTGGAAATTGTGCCTGTGTGTGTACGCATGTGTGTGTACGCATGTGTGTGTGTGTGCTTGTGTATGTGTGCGCGCGTGTGTGTGTGTTCAGCCAGAGCTAGGCAGTAAATATACAGCCTGGTCTACCGTCAGCACGCTGATTCAGAAGAACCTGCTTCTCAAGACACACAACCCTGCTAGGTACACACACACACACACACACACACACACACACACACACACACACACAACCCTGCTAGGTACACACACACACACACAACCCTGCTCGGTACACACACAGACACATACAGCCCTGCTAGG
>JAODLL010066753.1:0-15000 GCA_026546735.1 Forbesichthys agassizii
CAGGTGGAGAGATTATATCTCCAAACTGGCCTGGGAACGTCTCGGGATCCCCCAGTCAGAGCTTGCTGATGTTGCTCTGGAAAGGGAAGTGTGGGGTCCCTTACTGAAGCTGCTGCCCCCGCGACCCGACTCCAGATAAGCGGGAGAAGATGGATGGATGGATAGATAGAAAGAAGGCGATGGTTTTATGCATTTTTCCTCTACAAACTTCCCTTTTCAATTTGAAAGTAGTCCTAGAAGTAATCATCTGTAATCTGATTTCTCTATTTTAGCTGGTAACTGAAATGGATTATAGTTACTGTTTATTTGTATTTGTATATTACTTCCCAGCCCTGGGAGCGGAGGGTAAGTCAGCCTCCAGTAGCCTCATTTCAACACAACACCTTTTATCTAGCATCTCTATCTTGGGTTCTTCCCAAACTGCAGCTACGCCAGCTAAGGTGGAGTTCCTCAGGGAACATGCAGACAAAGCATGGCGTTCCCTTGGGATGCATTGTAGCCTAATGCCGGGGTATCAGGCACAACGGAGATGATAATAACAAGAGATTTATCTCTCTAAGGAAAATATTACCATATTCTTTTTGTCTGCAGGCTGCATGACGCTCTCTTAGATTATAACGTTCACAACGGTTTGCCTCAAATTGCACATACAATACTTGAAACATATATATGATATACTGGAATGAACATATTCACAACTAAAACAAAATATAAAATAGGCCATGTACAGTATCCTAATAATTTTCACGCTCCATTTCCTATATGAATGTAAACAAAGAATTGTTGTGACAAAGTTTACAAACATGGGCTTCAAATAACTAATTAAATAAAAAACTAAAACAAAGCAGTTGATGTTCGCTAATATATGTATATAATTTTTGCACTTTGAGAACAGGCACATTTATGAACTATTAGGGAAAGAGGCATATTAATGAGAAATAAAATGTTTATTTTTATGAACTAGTGGTTATCTTCTCTTTACAGTAACTGCCAGTAAAAATGAGGAATGGTAGATTTTATTTGCCATAGTAAACCATTTTTCTCCCACAAATTCCTGCAATGCGCTCGTTCCAAGAACTCACTGGTTATCTAAGCAAACACAGAGATAGATCTATTTCTCTGCATACACAAACTTGGTCCAACTATGAGGCCCACGGTATTTTCGTCATGTGATGCATATTACCTTGGTTCACCATCAGTGGTCAGTTAAACAGCATACTGCAGATTATAACAAAACATATCCATATCGTTCCCAGCTACCTTTGTGTCTTCTGTAAGACATAATGTTTAAAAATATACAACAACTTAGCCAAAGCCCTTGAATTGTTAATCACATACTGGAACACACTATACTGACTTACCCTGCAGTGATGAGAACTTTGTAGAAACTATTTTAGTGGTAAGAAACATCAATGATTGAACTGAGACACCTTGTTCCCGTTAGTCTTCTTCCTCCCTAACAGAATGTCTTACACCCAGAGTTCAGAGCCGCCTATTACTGCCAGTAGTCAAATCAACTAACTATTCCAT
Organism: Forbesichthys agassizii; assembly: GCA_026546735.1. Classification (NCBI taxonomy): domain Eukaryota; kingdom Metazoa; phylum Chordata; class Actinopteri; order Percopsiformes; family Amblyopsidae; genus Forbesichthys; species Forbesichthys agassizii. The sequence goes on from JAODLL010066753.1 coordinate 1,531, forward strand.
GTCTCTTTCTTTAGGAGCCCAGACGGAAAGCTAGCCCATTTTATCTAAATTGTCGTTTCCTCAATGTCCAAGACATAGCAAATATGCACTGCTGTACTGCTTAAACGTAATCACAGAAGTGGATTGACATATTTCCTTGTTTTGTGGACTTTGTCACCACAGAACGTCTTTTTGTTTTATTTTTAATTCAAAAGGGCAACGTTAGCCATTTTGTTTTTTTAAGCATGCACCAAGACAACAGAGTTACAACTGGTTAGTCATGTGTAACCTTTTATGTCATGACAATATTGTTTAGCAAAACAAAGGCTGTTGAGTATAGAGGGACACCAATGGCTGTCTAGACCTTCAGCTACACTAGACAAAGGTCACTTACATGCAAAGATCTGTTACAAAGTTTGAAATTATACTTACATCTTATTCAGAGTATTATAGTATACTATATTGTATTTGTGTTACATATAGGAAACAGAATTGTTCTAAAGGTTCTGCTTTACTTCCTGTGTCCTTATCTAAATTAAAATCAAGTCATTGCAGACATTCTCAGTCCCTGTTGTTTACATATTGTTTCCACCCTGTGCCAGTCCAGACCTGGGTCATTTGCCTAACCTCCTTACGTAACTATGGAAGTGCCTGACTCCGCCTCTGTCTTGGCTCACATAGAAGTGAATGCTTCTTTTTTATCTATATTTTATTGCCTGTAATTACTGTATGTACACCAACCAAGCATTACGCCTAGTGTACAAATGTAGCTTTGCTCAGTGTTCACACAGCCTGTCTGTGGCCTTGCTAGAAAAGAGATTACACTGAGTCAGCGGAGGTGATTGGCGGCGTGGAACGTTTCAGTATCGAGATTGGGTAACGGCCCATCTTATCTAGCATGGCTCAAGCTCTCAGTGTTGGAGTATTTGTCTCACCAAGGCTAAGTTACCTTTTGCAGCCTAGGCTTATTTGCACCATGACTCATAGTACAAAAACATGAATTGACTGAACTATATTTAGTACAACTTAAGTATTTCGCAGTTTACACAGTAGACCTGTGTGTGTGTGTGTGTGTGTGTGTGTGTGTGTGTGTGTGTGTGTGTGTGTGTGTGTGTGTACTCACAGTGCTGATCTGCTCCTGGAGGAGCCTGGTCTGCTCACTGTGCTCCATCAGGGCCCGTGCCTTGTCTCCCTCTGCCTCGCTGAGTGCATGGGTGAGCCTCTCCACCTGGGAGCCCAGGTCCCTCAGATCCCTCTCCAAGTCCCCGACCTGGCTCTCCCACTGGGAACGACAGCCCTCCAGCCTCAGCCTCAGCTCATGTCTGCCCTGCTCCAGCTCCTGCACACAGGCCAAGAATACACAGACAGACATCAGCAGGTGAATGTATACGCTAGATCTACAGTATAGAGTGCAGCCTGCAGGGGCGCTTTTCATATTGCATTTTTTAAATGGTGCCTGCATAAACTCAACAATATTACATGGTGTCCGTAAAAGAAAGCTGGATGTGCTAAGGGTTTCCACTGGATAGGCCTATAGAAGTCTACGGTTTTTCTTTGGTCTACTTTATTTAGGGATACTTTTTTAATGATGTTGCCACAGAGGCAAACTGTATAGCTGCCTAGGCATGTTTGAGATTCTTTACAAGAAAGTATGCCATAAAGAATATTTAAATATACGCGAGTTAATGAGAGCATACCAAAAATCTAGCTATAGCAGATACATAAACCTAAAAATAGTCTGCTCTGACCTCACATACCTGATGCAGAAATACTAGCACATACAGTAACCTATAGCCTGCAGCATACTATCGCAAAACGCATATCAAAGGCCTAAACAAATCTATAACTAAATTAAGTATTTTTTTCTAAATTTTATTTAATTTGAGCTGTTTCTTCTTGCGCAGTTGACATGAATACAAAGACAAAAAAATTATGATTCTTACCTCAAGTCTGTCTGCGTATTGTTCATGAAGTTTCTCTCTCTGTTCTTTCAGCTGACGATTTTCCGAAAGCAACGCGTTTCCCAGTTGGGCTGCCAAAATAACCTCTTCCTCCTTTTGTTTAAAAGCCGCTAGAAGTTCATTGGGGTCTTGATAATTTATTTCCTCTGTACCGTAATCGAAATAGAAGTCGTCCTCCAACTCCATTATTTTCGATGTATATCCCCAGTCAACGTGATCCATGACTCTGTGACCAACACTTTTCCTAAATCAAAATTAATCTTCAACTTTCATGTCTAAATGTGTCTAACCTGCAGATGACTACTGGCATCCACATCTGATCATATAACTTCGAGTGCGAGCGAAGCTTAGGAATAAATAAACCGACCTCTCCCACACGCGAGTGAAAGGAGGCTGGTCCGGACGGCCCGTCAGCTACAGGTGACAACTGAAGAGCTGCTTTCAATAGACCTGCGCGTCGCTGCCTGAGCAACAGTTGGTATTGCAGCTCACAACCTGACTGGGCTGCTGTTTGTAAGTGGTTCAAATAACGTTGTGTACGGAATCACATTAATTTACTTGACACATAAAATATATTAAAGGATACTCAGCATTAATTCGTTTTAAAACATTGTATAGGCCTACAAGATCAGAAAGATGGATTATTTTCAATCACATTTCTTCCGTTTTTCAGTCTTTATTTTAGCCTGTTCTCTATATTAGTTCTTGCCGAACATCACAGTCTCCCAGACCGAAGCACTTAAGCAATGTTCTGCATGGAATTGTATGAATGCTTGCCAAATGTCTAAGTCTATCCTACTCAAGGTTTTTAGAAGTATGGGGCAATGGCAAGGGAATATAACAGACGCAGCATCACGACGCGCAGGCCATTGTTTCAGGGGTATGGGGGAAATGGGGGTCCTCATCTTCTATAGGCTACATATGGGCCCACATGGGAGTAGGTGACATGTGGACGCACTGTAGACTATCCATGATGCCTAACAGGCCAGCTGCCAAAATTGTCTCGTTTTTGCTGCTATTAAGGCTACAGCCATGTCGACTGTATAATAGGCTACATCATAGAAATAAGAATAATAAGAAGTAGGTCCTGGCCCAAAGGTAAAAAAAATATTCCCTTTAAAAAACATTGGCATAGCCTAATAATTATAGATAGCCTATTTAAAAGCCCTGCAAAAATGTAGCCCTGCATTGTTTGAGTGCATCGATAAACACAAAAAAATGCCCATATTCTCGGCGTTATCATATTATCAGTTTTGTCATTTGATGCGTCTGCCAAATAGCCTAGTTTAAAAAGTTACAGTGACATCTGGTGGACATGATTGATTTAACCCTAATGTGTTTATTTTGTGTGGTGTGGTGTGTGGTTGCTTGATTTAATGTTTTGTATTGTTATTACGTTGATAGCCTATTAATATGCTACAACAATAGGCTAAATGTATTTAAATCATAGCCTGTGAGGTGTTTTAAACAACTATGAGTTGTAATGCAGATAAGCCTGTAGTTGGCGGTATCGGTAAAATAATTTGGAATAACCTACTAAAGAAGGGGAGAGAGAAGAGAGGGGAGTCGCTGCGAATGCGGATGTAAACACGAGAATTGTGCTTAGTAGCTAATAACTCTGTGGTAGACTACTAGAAATGGAGAGATGTACGGGAACGATATCTGCAATAAAGTATCTTGGGTAGTTAATTTGCCAATACACTATATGTTTAGGTCACCAGTTAACGTTGTTGTACTGACATTATTATGTCAGCTCTCGTCATTGCTACTGCCTGCCTAACTTGATTTATTCATCCATGTAAGCAATTCATGAATTAATTAAATGATTTACTCAGTTAATGTGACCACTGTCATTCATTTTTCATATGCAGGTACACAAATAGAGCATGTGTCAGAGAATGTGAATGTGACGAGCTCCCCTGTCCACTGCTCACTTGGTTGGTGAATCAGATATGGGCTACCTGTCCGGTCATTAAAGGTAATCCTAATATTTGTTACCTAGATTGGCAGAATCAATTGTGAGCTCTGACGCAGCATTAATGTATTATTCTTGTATTTTTTATTTATTATTATTCAGGAAAGAAAAGTGGACTGGTCCTTGTGGGAGAGCTGAGAGATGTATTGGCAAGCATGCACTGTCCTATCTCTATGGCAACTAAAGATTTACTTGGGCCTGAACTCTTAAACAAGATAACAGGTAAGAATTTGATTTAACAGGTGAGTACACTTGATGTCTTATGTGTTGAAGGCAGTAGGTGTATACTTTTTTAGGATCTGCCCGTACAAGTATTAGTATTTTATTGAATTGCTGTGCTCAGTAAAAACCTTAGCTGGGGCAGGTATAGTAGCATGGATTCCTAAAACTATTCTTCCTCTCATTTAGATTTCCTTGTGTCAGAATTACAAGCTGTCAAAATCCTCCAATACAAAGAATTACACACTGATGATAATGCAACAGGAACAGACACTGTGAAAGAACAAAGGGTGGTAGACCCTAACAATGTACTTGTTGAGTCTGACCAAGAAAATGACCATAGTGAGGGTTTTGATGACAGCTCAACTATAAGGGAGACATCGGCAGAAGTAATGTTATTGCTTCAAGCCCTTAATATGGAGGTCTCTTCTGAAGATACAGATGTGTTGCGTGAGGTAAAAACTGGCAATGCGCTTCATGAACAAAAACTACAAATCAAAATGTAAATGAAAATCAAATGACTTTTATTTTAAATGCAGGTAAAGTCAAGATTATGTCTTTTACCATGTGGAGATATGGCTGAATCTCTTCTGAAAAGCAGTCTCAACACAAGCCAATGGGTATGTTAGGATAAATTGTTAGTCATAGGTGTGAATGTAAACCTGTTAACTTAAATGCCTTTCTTTTCTGCTCTTTAGCGACAAGTTGAGAGAATCAATAACGTTCTTGTAGAAGACTATCGGTGTCGGCGGCAAATGATGATTAAACGCTTCGAGGTTACACTTCAGTCATTTGCATGGGGAGAGAAAGAAGAGGTTTGTTTGGGTGCAACCCACGTACTCCGCTCTGCTGCTCGTACCACAACCTACCTCTGCAGCTATCAAACACATATGCCCTTTAATTTTCCTACTCCATTGTTTTGAATGCTGGGTTAAATCTTGAGTGAAAATTTAGGAATCTGTAACCATGTTGGAACATTTCTCTTCATTTGTACCAACTGTTTTATACTATTTTCTACAGGAAAACCGTAAGGTGCTTGCTTCAGTTCCCTCTATTGCTTCTCTCGCCATCTCATCCCAAGTGTCCCAGTCTCTTCTGCTTGCTTCAAGAGAGGATCAGGCGTTCATTCTGCCAGTTAGGGCTGGGCCGAGCACTGCCGTGTACAAGGTAGGCACCTTTGTTCAACAAAGTAGAGGCACTTCATAAGGTATAGTGTTTGAAATGTGCCTTTGGTCTCAATAGGTCCTAATGGGCAGTGTACCAGACAGAGGAGGACGACCTGGAGAATTGGAGCCACCTATGCCGTGCTGGGAAGGTCGACGAGAGAAGGGGAGAGGAGGAGGAAGAGGAGGAGGAGGACGCAATCAGCAACGGAAGAAGTTTTCAGATAAAAAGAAAAGGGGCGGAAAAGTGGACACATGAGTAGTTTTATTATAAACTACATTCAAAGACTTCTTATTGTGTCTTATTGTGTGAAGATGCATAGCTGGGCCCAATTCCCGGTGTAGTTGTAAATTACCAGAATATTTTGCATTTACAAAATGTGCATAGACAATATTTATGTTTAAATATTTTTTTAAATACATTATTATTTGACCATGATATTTGTAAATTGATTAATACATTAATAAAGATTTGGCAGATGTGACACGGAGGAAGGCTATTCTTTTAATTATACCATTTACAATTTAAGATATTTTGGTTATTTATAAGAGATGTATCTTATTACGTCACACCGGAAGTTGCGCGTTAACAAAATGACGTACTGGACGACCTCGGAAAGTTCCGGGCTATCAGAAGGTCAAGTAGCTTACTGTCGCAGTATTGTCAGAGGACGGGTTTACTGTTTCTGTATACTGTAGGTTATTTAATCAATTCCACCATGCCCAGGGGAAGTAGAAGCAGGACGTCTAGAATGCCAGCGCCAGCCAGGTATATTTGAAATAATATCTGAAAAACATTGTCAAGAAACGCTAGCTGGTTTATGCTAACAGTTTGCTAGCGTGACGTGACTGGTACATCCTCTTGCATCATATGACTTCATGCATCGTTGACTGCTACCATATAGTTATGTGACTGTTACAGTGGAATAAACTTTAATTGATTTACCAAACGGAGGAATCTTACAGTCAACTCAATGCAATACATTGAGTAAACTGTAGGATTCCTCAGTTTGCTCAGTTAGCTTGCTCATGTGCCATGACAAGATAATTTGATCAAAGGCCCTTTTCCACTGTTTCAGTGTATTTCTAAAAACTAAAGTAATATATTTACAGCATTTAACATAATCTTTTATCCAAAGCAAATTAGAATACACATGTCAAAAACTGTATAGGTCATACTTTAGGTGTATAGGGTCTGTTAGAATAATGGCATAAGCATGTAATTACCTTAGTAGGCTACATTTCACAATACGTTATACAGTATCTCACAAAAGTGAGGTCACCCCTCACATATTTGCAAATATGTGAGCATATCTTTTCATGTGACAACAATGAAGAAATTACACTTTTCTGCAATGTAAATTAGTGATTGTACAGCTTGTAGAACAGTGTAAAATTGCTGTCCCCACACAGCCATTAATGTCTAAACTGCTGGCAACACCCCTAAGTGAAAATGTCCAAACTGGGCCCAATTAGCCATTTTCCCTCCCTGGTGCCATGTGACTCTTAAGTGTCGCCTCGCCATGCTCGACCAAAGAAGTTGAGTGCACGTGCTCAGCGTCATATCCAGAGGTTGTCTTTGGGAAATAGACGTATGAGTCTACAAGCGGTACAATCACTATTTTACATTGCAGAAAATTGTAATTTCTTCATTGTTGTCACACGAAAAGATATGCTCACATATTTGCAAATATGTGAGGGGTGTACTCACTTTTGTGAGATACTGTATATCAACATATGCCATTCATTTGCCAAAATAATTTCTAACATGAATCAGAAGATAAAAGAAAATCGCCCAAAAAATTGAGCTGAGAGCATTAGTCAGGCAGAGCCAGGCTAGCAGGTCAGCACATGCTATGTGTGGGGATTGTGGTCCTTGATTGACAGTGGTAGTACTAAACAAACGTCTTCCTACAGTCGGGCACCCGTGGCCAGGGCTGCGCCCCCTCGCTCTTATGCCCCCGTGCCGACCCGTGCCCCCCAAACTGCCATGGCTGCTCCGGCTGCTCCGGCCGCAGCGCCCAAGCAGCCAGGCATGTTTGCCCAGATGGCAACTACAGCAGCGGGCGTGGCAGTGGGTTCTGCTGTGGGGCACACCATTGGCCATGCCATGACTGGAGGCTTTGGCGGAGGTGGAGGATCAGAGGCTGCCAAGCCTGACGTCACCTATCAGGTAAATAAAGTTGGGATAACCTAATCGTGGGATGTAAAGGCAGGTTAAGTCATGCTCGAGGACGCTTGATAACATCAAGCTCAAATGAAAAACTGCCTCACAAGCGCCGCCCCACACATTGAAACGCAGCGGCGTTGTTGTGGTGAGCGGTGTTTGCAACTTAGTTTGTGTTTGTATTTATGGAGCCATGGCTGTGTAAAATAACCAGATAATTTTTTTCAGCACACACACAGAACGGTAAAATAGCAGAATGCAAGATATTTGGTGAATTTGACAGTGTAGTAGCTTACAAGTGCTTTATAATAGCTGACTATACCTTTTTTAATTACATTTTGGCAGACAATAGTGATCATTAAATAAGATGTGTCTGGCTGAATCATACTTGTAGGAAGTAGGCCACACAAGCATTTAATAGGTGACGAGAGACATGTCATTAATAAGTGTGATGTATTTCAGGGATTTGCCGGGCTTTATGCATAGAAGTCATGTCTTAAACACAAACACGTGTTCACCATCTTCTGTAACTTTGTGTAATTAACAGTAGCATATCTAATGTTATATGTACTGCATGTGTATAAATCTGAAATCAGTAAAGTCTTGAGGGAACTAATTTGACAGTTTCATGAATGCCTTGTTCCTGTTAGGAGCCCTACCAGAGCCAGCCTAGTATGTACCCTCAGCAGCCACAGCCCATGTACCAGCAGGAGATGGCCCCACAGCAGCAGACTTGCTCCTATGAGCTCAAGCAGTTCATTGAGTGTGCTCAGAACCAGAGTGATTTCAAACTGTGTGAGGGCTTCAGTGAGGTACTCAAGCAGTGCAGGTTTGCCAATGGTAAGTCAAAACACAAACACAAGTGTGCAATATCTTTCTTACGTCCTTGCTTTCCAGCAAGGAATACAATTCAGTTTTAGTAGATGCGTGACATTATTGTACAAGTATGCCTGCATCTAGATGTGGATATAGTATATCTGGTGTAATACCAGGTGTGTGGAATAATTATCGTAAGTTTATTTTATAATCATTTTTTTCTTTCTTTCTTCTTTTCAACAGGAATGGCATGAGACGGAGACTCGTTTCCTGGTTGGATCTTGAGCGCACAGTCTGTGATATGAAAGCATTCAGGATGTTTTATGGTGTAATTGGCAATATCTCAATAAACTGATTTGTCACAACAATTACTATTGATCATCTAACAGAAGTAGTATATTATGCATTTCTTTTCAGATGTGTTGCTGAACATTTAATCGTAGTCTTCTAAATAATGTTTTATATGTTTTGATTAGTTTCATGTTTTTTTTCCCCTCTTCTTTTCCTCCCAGTGTTTTAAATCAAGGTCTGTACTTTTTATTTAACTAGCTCGTACTCCCTGCGTGTGTTCCAGTGCTCCCAGAACCCCATTTTACTGTTTGAAATGTGCATGAAAGGGTATGTGACTGCAGGGAGGGTGAATCTAGGAGATCTGTTTGGGGAGTAGTAGAGATGACCATCAGCCGTTCTGCATCAGGTGCAGATGGGCGTGCACTAGAGTTTCAAACTTAAACATTGTTTTTGTAACACTGGCTTTAAACAAAAAGGCAACGACTGAAGGAGTGTACTTTTAATTCTCCTTGAAGTAAACTGCAGCAAATGGTTTAAAAGCAGTAGTAATATAAAACGTGTAGCTGTTTGTGAAATCAAACTTTGCTTGTACCAAGCATTGGGTTGTAATAAAGCACTTGTATCATGAAAACAAATCACGTTTTTAATGACTACTAGTACTACATATTTGTAAACATAGGCCACAACAATCCTGCAAAATGGACCTTACTGTTAAGGGTTACATATTTGTAGTATAATGTATTATGTATTATATTTTTATTTAATATCTTCAAAACGTAATTGGTTTAATGGATGCATGCTATCCAATGAGCGCGCTAAGAGCCTGCTGTTGTGGAAGCAGCATTTATTTTTGGCATCTGACATTAGAGCTCGCCCTTTGCAATAGTGATATTGGTAGCTATCACGCTGTGGACGGTTGACAATTATCCTACCTTTTGTTAATGCGGGTGAATAATGATGGATTACCGTCATGATTGGGACTAGCTACGCAGTCGAAAGGTAAGTAAAGAAAAACAAATCCATGCGTTCCCAGTCGATGTCCTATATAGGGTTACGCCATTTGGGAGAAATATGCTAAAACGCAACAGATTTGATTACATGAATGTCTACGAAATTTGCACAGTCAATAAAACTCGTAACAGAAGTGATTATTGAATGTCTACGAAATATGCACAATATGTTGGACATGAAGGCCGAATAACATTTTCTTGATTTACAATTGTTAAACAGACTATCAGACATTAGCATTCCCTAATATTTCTATGCCCCTCATATTTAACCCATGTTTAATCTGTGTGCACAAATATGGCTATGTGTTCTCGTGTTATTGTCTGTTGCTATCTCATGCTAGCTGTATGGGGAGGAGCTTGAGAATGTCATTCCAACTCTGTGAAACTTCATATTTGTGTCAGTCTTTACGATCCCTTCCTCCAAATAACATTCATCTCAATTTAAATAACGTGGGCTGAATGAATTACATGTATTTTTCAGAAAAGCGTCATGATTCACGCACAGGATTTCTCATTGCATCTAAAATAGGCACGTGTTTGTTGTCTTCGCAGCCTGTTGTCAGCTGTCAGCAATATTAGCGTTCTTAGCTTGGTGATCCATCCTGTAACATGACCAAAGAGGAAGATATTCCTGACTGGGTGGGGGCGAAGGAATTCTACGATAAATATGACCCAAAGGAGATTCTGGGACGGTAGGTTAACGTGAACACCAAATGTCACACACTACCTAACAGTATACCCGCTATTTGCTCTTTCCACTGGTGAGTGGATGGTGTTTCCATCACCAACACTACTTACATAACAAAAAATTTAATTCTAAGAAAGAATCGATGTTTTTGGCACGTTCGAAGGCAGTGTCAATGCTTTCGCATGGTAGAACCATATAACTAAGAGGGTAGAACCTCCTGGACAATTTGACAGAGGGTGGAACTGTCATGTAAAGAAAAGTCCAGGAGGTGGGATTCATTTGCTAAAGCAGGTTGAACAAAAGTGTAGTTTAGAGTCCTGATTGGTCAGCCTGTTTCTAGTTATGTAATTTGACTCCCTTTCCACGAAGCAGGTCATGAGGTCACCATAGGACCATAAAGGACATGCTGTGCTAGCATAACTCGCATCTTAGTTTCTGTGTTCTGTTTATGTACCAGAACATGGCAAGGAGTTGTTTTGTATAGCACAGCTCTACAATACATTAAGCATCTTGTAAGTCTTGGTCGCAAAACACAATTGTCACCTCATCAAAGACATAAGGAGTGTATGAATAAGATGTCCCCTGGTGAAATGCTTTCTTTGCTACTTTCTTTTGAATACCATGAACCACAAAGCAAGACATGTACATCAACATTAACATTACAATGCTTTTATTATTATAATATTTTTAGATAGTTGGACAGGTCATACGCCAATAACATGTAAGCAAACAATATTATCATCATGACTACTTACTACTATGTCACCATATCATCAAATCATCAAACAAAATATCTAATGGTCATAATAATAAAGTGCATAATACTATAATAAGAGTGACAGTGTGTATTCTCTCTCTCTCTCTCTCTCTCTCTCTCTCTCTCTCTCTCTCTCTCTCTCTCTCTCTCTCTCTCCGACAGGGGAGTGAGCAGTGTTGTGCGCCGCTGCATTAATAAACGCACATCTCAGGAGTATGCCGTTAAGATCATTGACATCACTCCCTCAGACAAGATGACTCCGCAGGAGATTGAGGAGATTAGAGCGTCCACAGTGAAGGAGATTGACATTCTTAAGAAAGTCTATGGACAAGAATACATCAGTAAGCACACATCCACACACGGACATAACAAATTATAATAACAGACTGACCTTTCAACATGACATACCCAAGTAGAACTGTGCCTCTCTGCAATATAATTCTGCCCTTGAATTCTATTTTTACTAGAGATAATGTTGGCAAATTAGCTCAATAATAACCCAGCATGCTGTCATAGAATGTGCCCCTCTTGTCTCTCTAGTACAGCTCAAAGACTGCTATGAGTCCAAAGCCTTCTTCTTCTTGGTTTTTGACCTGTAAGTGTCAAATAGTGATGTTTGACAAATATGTCCATACTGAAGAAATAATTACATCACATTGACAACACTCTTGACAACTTAGTGCAATTATTTTGCACCCAGGATGAAGAAGGGAGAACTTTTTGACTACCTCACTGAAAAAGTTACCTTGAGTGAGAAAGAAGCCAGGTGAGTATCTTTACATTTATATTTACGGTATTTGGCAAGTCGCTTTGTACGCTTTTATCCAAAGCGACTTTCATGTAGCACATTTGTCAGTAGTTAGAGGTCATATACCAGCAATTATAAGCAAACAATATTCAAAATAGAACAAATACAGCATAATGTTATTATACCTTTTTACCACGTAATCAACCATATAAGATGAACTAGGTAATGGCCTAGTTAATAAAGTGCATACAAATATTATTTTTCTTTACTTCAACATTAGGTCGGTAACAAATTATTTTATCTAAAACGACTCAGTGTATTTATGCACAGGACGCAGGTCCTGTCCCTGCTGCCAAATACACTACAAGCCAGTTAGGCATCTTGCTCTAAGATGCTAACAGGAAGGAACCCATTACCTTTATGCTGATCAGCGAACACTCAGATCGCCTACCTTTCATTACACATGTAAACTGTAATTACATGAGTGGAACACAGGTGTTCAATGAAATTAAAGACACCACTACATAATGCTGAGGTTAGTTTAATATAAAACGTTTTCAGTTTGGTTTGAACTATGACCTGCGCTGCTGGTAGTAATTTACTGTGCTTTGTTGATGGGTGCAGGAAGATCATGCGGGCTCTTCTGGAGGTGGTCCAGTTCCTACACTCCCAGAACATTGTCCACAGAGACCTCAAGCCTGAGAACATTCTGTTGGATGACCACATGAACATCAAGCTCACTGACTTTGGTTTCTCGGTACAGATCCAGCCAGGACAGAAACTCAATGGTTAGTGATGAACCAACATTCAATACTAGCTCATTGGTGCTCCTGAGAATTTGACCGTTTTTGCTTACCAATAGAAAGAGAGCGAGAGAACGATACGAGCAGGGCATTATAATGGCTCCTATGAGTTGTTTGGAGGGCAAAGATACACAGGAGAGAATATGGAAAGAGGGGCAGACTATAAAAACGTACTGTACCTGAATATATGCTTGAAGAAGTCCTTTTATTACACCATTCGTCTGGTCGGTAAACGTCCGGAAGTAACAATGAGCGATTGCTTAGTAAGGCAACTCGGTGAAAACAAATCAAATCCGTGTCAATTAATGCTTCTTGGCATTGCCTGGGAGCTCATCATAATATGAATATGTACTAAATAGCCTAATTCAGCATAATAAATAAAAAAAACAGAGACTTTGCTTAACACCTGTGAATCGCCTACATGTGAAAGTTTCACCACTGTTTGACGTTTCGTTGCTAGGATTGATTGTCAAATATGCAAATGTGAATAACAACTATATATACTGTAGCCTGGTCATGATCTTTCTGTGCCCTCTGAATAAGCTTTCCTGAATACATTGTGTTGAGCTTTTAGTAAGTCTGGCATTGGCCTTTGTTGTTTAAAGTATTTTCTTGCATGGAGAAACTGGGCCAATCAATGCCTCTTAAACTAAATTCCAACATCAACCACTTTTCTTAAAATAAATATTGAAAGATACAAATAAAACATACATATACACACACACACTGCCTACCATCTGCCCGCATAACCTTTTCTCTTCTGTTAGCCTGGCTGGCGACAGTTCAGATGCAACAAGACACTCACTGGTTGCTTAGTTACTTGGTGTATACTGACCTTTAGATGGAAAAACCAGGAACATATTTAGTACTAACACGTTATATAATACTACTGT